>JAHHZJ010003214.1:0-21590 GCA_021437245.1 Aegilops speltoides
CGGTATGGACGACGATGCCGAAGACGACCAAGAACCAGCGCCTACTGGGCACTGGAAAGCCACCTCGTCATATGACATATACATGGTGGATATCCCAAAGAATGGGAATGGCGAGGGAACATCGGAGGAAGACCCCTCCAAGAAACAGCCTAAGCGCCGGCATTAGCGGCACCGCTCTAAATCCCGCCACAGCAAGAATGGAGATTCCGACACCGGAGACAATAACACCCCAGACAGTGCCGAAGACAACCCCCTCCAGCAAGATTCAGCACAGGAGGACGGAGAAGCCAGCCCTCATGAGAGAGCGGCAGACGAAGAGGTAGAGGATGATAATTACATGCCTCCTCTCGGAGAGCGAGGCAAGCCTCGTGACATTTAATTCATCGTGCTCGAGGATCCGTCGAACAAGAGCGTTTTAAACGCAGGCTTATGGCCACGACAAACAGCCTCAAGGAAAAGCAGCAACAGCTTAGAGCTGATCAAGATCTACTAGCCGACAGATGGACTGAAGTCCTTGCGGCCGAAGAGCATGAACTCGAATGCCCCTCCAAAAGCTACCCCAAACGCAATCTGCTCCCCCAATTAGAGGAGGAGGCATATAAACCTGCATCACCAGCACACAATACGGCTGACCAACCACCTCGTGGCCGCGACAGAGAGGCCTCTAGGCCCTACACCAAAACCGTACCCCGGCATCGCTCGAAAAGCACAAAGCCACAGGGGAACGCTCCGGACTTGCGAGATATATTGGAGGATAAGGCAAGACAATCAAGATCGATCTACGGATCGCGTGGGCGCCCCATGATACGCGACGACAACCGTCGCGCCGAACACAGCAAGTCCGGCCGGGCCGAACACGATGAGACAAAGCTCGCTTGAGCTACGCCGATATAGCCCAATACAGAGGCGCCGACACCCACTATGCTTCACAGATGAAGTAATGGATCATCAAATCCCCGAAGGGTTTAAACCCGTGAATATTGAATCCTATGATGGCACAACAGACCCCGCGGTTTGGATCGAAGACTATCTCCTTCATATCCACATGGCCCGCGGTGATGATCTTCACGCCATCAAATACCTCCCACTCAAGCTTAAAGGACCAGCTCGGCATTGGCTTAATAGCTTGCCAGCAGAATCAATTGGGTGTTGGGAGGACCCGAAGCCGCATTCCTTGATAACTTCGGAGCACGATAAAGCGACCACCGACGCCGACACCTAAGCCATATAATTCAGCGGCCAGACGAATCGGCCAGACAATTCTGGACACGATTCTTAACTAAGAAAAATTAAATCGTCGACTGTCCGGATGCGGAGGCCCTCGCGGCCTTCAAACATAACATCTGCGACAAGTGGCTTGCCCGGCACCTGGGACCGGAAAAGCCAAAATCCATGGCAGCCCTCACATCACTCATGACCTGCTTCTACGCGGGAGAGGACAGCTGGCTAGCCCGCAGCAACAACCTCAGCAAAAACTCTGGCAGTCCGGATACCAAGGACCGCAACGGCAGGCCGCGTCGCAACAAGCACAAACGCCGCATTAACAGCGACAATACTGAGGATACGACAGTCAATGCCGGATTCATAGGCTCCAAACCCAGTCAGCGGAAAAAGCCATTCAAAAGAACTACTCCGGGTCCGTCCAATTTGGACCGAATACTCGACCGTTCGTGTCAGATACACGGCACCCCCGAAAAGCCAGCTAATCACACCAACAGGGACTGTTGGGTATTTAAGTAGGCAGGCAAGCTAATTGCCGAAAACAATGACAAGGGGCTGCACAACAATGATGAGGAAGAGACCCGACCGCCGAACAATAGAGGACAGAAGGGTTTCCCCCCACAAGTGCGGACGGTGAACATGATATACGCAACCCACATACCCAAGAGGGAGCGGAAGCGTGCACTTAGGGACGTATATGCGATGGAGCTAGTTGCCCCGAAGTTCAACCCATGGTCCTCCTATTGGGGAACGTAGTAATTTTAAAAAATTTCCTACGCACACGCAAGATCATGGTGATGATATAGCAACGAGGGGAGAGTGTTGTCTACGCACTCGTGAGACCGAAGCGAAGCGCTGACGCAACGTAGAGGAAGTAGTCGACGTCTCCCGGTCCGACCGATCCAAGCACCGTTATTCGCACCTCCAGTTCTTGACACGCAGACAGCTCGATGATGCACCTCGATCTCCAATCCAGAGAGGCGCCGAGGGGAGTTCCACAAGACGACGGCGTGGTGACGATCTTGATGTTCTCGTTCGCAGGGCTTCGCCTAAGCACCGCTACAATATGATCGAGGTGTAATATCATGGAGGGGGGCACCGCACACGGCTAAGGAACGATCAATGATCAACTTGTGTGTTCTAGGGTGCCCCCCTACCCCCGTATATAAAGGAGGGAGGGAAGAGGTGGCCGGCCCAAGGAGGGGGCGCGCCATAGGAGGAGGAAACCTACTCCAAGTAGGTTTCCCCTCTTTTTCCTAATCCAAGTTGGAGGGGGAAGGAAGGAGTACTAGTAGTAGGAAGGAAGAGGGGGAAGGAGAAAGGGGGGGGGCCCCCTCCCAATCGGATTGGGCTTGGGGGCGCCCTCTCTTGCTCCTTCTCCTTCCTTCCACTTGGGCCCAATAAGGCCCATATACTTACCCGGGGTTCCAGTAACCTCCCTGACTCCTAGATATTCCCAAACTCTCCGGAACCTTTCCGTGTCCAAATATATCCGTCCAATATATCAATCTTTATGTCTCGACCATTTCGAGACTCCTCGTCATGTCCGTGATCACATCCGGACTCCAACAACCTTCGTACATCAAAATACATAAACTCATAATATAACCTGTCATCAAACCTTAAGCGCATGGACCCTACGGTTCGAGAACAATGTAGACATGACCGAGACACGTCTCGGTCAATAACCAATAGCGGACCTGGATGCCCATATTGGTTCCTACATATTCTACGAAGATCTTTATCGGTCAAACCGCATAACAACATACTTTGTTCCCTTTGTCATCGGTATGTTACTTGCCCGAGATTTGATCGTCGGTATCCAATACCTAGTTCAATCTTGTTACCGCAAGTCTCTTTACTCGCTCAGAATACGTCATCTCATAACTAACTCATTAGTTACATGCTTGCAAGGCTTAAGTGATGAGTATTACCGAGAGGGCCCGAGATACCTCTCCGACAATCGGAGTGACAAATCCTAATCTCGAATTATGCCAACTCAACATGAACCTTCGAAACACCTGTAGAGCACCTTTATAATCACCCAGATACGCCAGACGTTTGGTAGCACACAAAGTGTTCTTCCGTAAACGGAGTTGCACAATCTCATAGTTGCAGGAACTTTGTATAAGTCATGAAGAAAGCAATAGCAAGATACTAAACGATCAAGTGCTAGGCTAATGAATGGGTCATGTCAATCACATCATTCTTCCAATGATGTGATCCCACTAATCAAATGACAACACATGTCTATGGTCAGAAACATAACCATCTTTGATTAATGAGCTAGTCAAGTAGAGGCATACTAGTGACTATAGTTTTGTCTATGTATTCACACATGTATTATGTTTCCGGTTAATACAATTCTAGCATGAATAATAAACATTTATCATGATATGAGGAAATAAATAATAACTTTATTATTGCCTCTAGGGCATATTTCCTTCATCTCCCACTTGCACTAGAGTCAATAATCTAGATTACATAGTAATGATTCTAACACCCATGGAGTCTTGGTGCTGATCATGTTTTGCTCGTGAGAGAGGCTTAGTCAACGGTCTCGCAACATTCAGATCCGTATGTATCTTGCAAATCTCTATGTCTCCCACTTGGACTTGGTCCCAATGGAATTGAAGCGCCTCTTGATGTGCTTGGTCCTCTTGTGAAATCTGGATTCCTTTGCCAAGGCAATTGCACCAAGATTGTCACAAAGATCTTCATTGGTCCCGATGCACTAGGTATGACACCTAGATCGGAAATGAACTCCTTCATCCGACTCCTTCATTTGCTGCTTCGAAGCAGCTATGTATTCCGCTTCACATCTAGATCCCGCCACGACGCTTTGTTTAGAACTGCACCAACTTATAGCTCCACCGCTTAATATAAACACGATCCGGTTTGCGATTTAGAATCGTCGGGATCGGTGTCAAAGCTTGCATCGACGTAACCATTTACGACTAGCTCTTTGTCACCTCCATATACGAGAAACATATCCTTAGTCCTTTTCGTATTTCAGATGTTCTTGATCGCTGTCCGATGATCCACTCTGGATTACTTTGGTACCTTCTGCTAAGCTTATTGCTAAGCATACGTCAGTCTGGTACACAAGATTGCATACATGATAGAGCCTATGGCTGAAGCATAGGAACATTTTTCATTTTCTCTCTATCTTCTGCTTGTGGTCGGGCATTGAGTTCGACTCAACTTCACACCTTGTAGCACATGCAAGAATCCTTTCTTTGCTCGATCCATATTGAACTTTTTCAATATTTTGTCAAGGTATGTGCTTTGTGAAAGTCCTATTAAGCGTCTTGATCTATCTCTATAGATCTTGGTGCCTAATATGTAAGCAGCTTCACCGAGGTCTTCCATCGAAAAACTTTTATTCAAGTATCCCTTTATGCTATCCAGAAATTCTATATCATTTCCAATTAATAATATGTCATCAACATATAAAACTAGAAATGCTCTGAGCTCCCACTCACTTTCTTGTAAATCTGAGCTTCTCCAAAAGTCTGTATAAAACCATATGCTTTGATCACACTATCAAAACGCTTATTCCAACTCCGAGATGCTTGCACCAGTCCATAAATGGAACGCTGGAGCTTGCAAACTTTGTCAGCACCTTTTGGATCAACAAAACCTTCTAGCTGCATCATATACAACTCTTCTTCTAGAAATCCATTCAAGAATGCAGTCTTGACATCCATTTGCCAAATTTCATAATCATGAAATGCAGCAATAGCTAACATGATTCGGACAGACTTAAGCATCGCTACGGGTGAGAAAGTCTCATCGTAGTCAACCCCTTGAACTTGTCGAAAACCTTTTGCAACAAGTCGAGCTTTATACGATGAACATTACCATCAGCGTCAGTCTTCTTCTTAAAGATCCATTTATTCTCAATGGCTTGCCGATCATCGGGCAAGTCAACCAAAGTCCACATTTTGTTTTCATACATGGATCCTATCTCAGATTTCATGGCCTCTAGCCATTTTGCGGAATCTGGGCTCATCATCGCTTCCTCATAGTTCGTAGGTTCATCATGGTCAAGTAACATGACTTCCAGAATAGGATTACCGTACCACTCTGGTGCGGATCTTACTCTGGTAGACCTACGAGGTTCAGCAGAAACTTGATCTGAAGTTTCATGATCAATATCATTAGCTTCCTCACTAGTTGGTGTAGTTGTCACGGGAACCGGTTCTCATGATGAACTACCTTCCAACAAGGGAGTAGATACAGTTATCTCATCAAGTTCTACTTTCCTCCCACTCACTTCTTTCGAGAGAAATTCCTTCTCTAGAAAGGATCCATTCTTAGCAACGAATGTTTTGCCTTCGGATCTGTGATAGAAGGTGTACCCAACAGTCTCTTTTGGGTATCCTATGAAGACACATTTCTTCGATTTGGGTTCGAGCTTATCTGGTTGAAGTTTCTTCACGTAAGCATCGCAGCTCCAAACTTTAAGAAACGACAACTTTGGTTTCTTGCCAAACCATAGTTCATAAGGCGTCGTCTCAACGGATTTTGATGGTGCCCTATTTAACGTGAATGCGGCCGTCTCTAAAGCATAACCCCAAAACGATAGCGGTAAATCGGTAAGAGACATCATAGATCGCACCATATCAAGTAAAGTACGATTACGACGTTCGGACACACCATTTCGTGTGGTGTTCTGTGGCGTGAGTTGCGAAACTATTCCGCATTGTTTCAAATGTAAACCAAACTCGTAACTCAAATATTCTCCTCCACGATCAGATCGTAGAAACTTTATTTTCTTGTTACGATGATTTTCTACTTCACTTTGAAATTCTTTGAACTTTTCAAATGTTTCAGACTTGTGCTTCATTAAGTAGATATACCCATATCTGCTAAAATCATCTGTGAAGGTGAGAAAATAACGATATCCGCCACGAGCCTCAACATTCATCGGGCCACATACATACATGTATGATTTCCAACAAATCTGTTGCTCTCTCCATAGTTAGGAGAACGGCGTTTTAGTCATCTTGCCCATGAGGCACGGTTCGCAAGTACCAAGTGATTCATAATCAAGTGATTCCGTAAGTCCATCAAGATGGAGTTTCTTCATGCGTTTTACATCGATATGACCTAAACGGCAAGTGCCACAAATAAGTTGCACTATCATTATCAACTCTGCATCTTTTGGCTTCAACATTATGAATATGTGTATCACTACTATCGAGATTCAATAAAATAGACCACTCTTCAAGGGTGCATGACCATAAAAGATATTACTCATATAAATAGAACAACCATTATTCTCGATTTAAATGAATAACCGCCTCGCATCAAACAAGATCCAGATATAATGTTCATGCTCAACGCAGCACCAAATAACAATTATTTAGGTCTAAAACTAATCCCGATGGTAGATGTAGAGGTAGCGTGCCGACGGCGATCACATCGACTTTGGAACCGCTTTCCCAGCGCGATCGTCACCTCGCCCTTGGCGATGCTCGCTTATTCCGTAGTCCCTGCTTCGAGTTGCAAATATTAGCAATGTAACCAAGATCAAATACCAGTGCTACTACGAGCTCTAGTTAGGTACACATCAATAACATGTATATCACATATACCTTTGTTCACTTTGCCATCCTTCTTATCCGCCAAATACTTGGGGCAGTTCCGCTTCGGTGACGACCGCTTGCGTGTAGAAGCACTTCGGGCCAAAGCTTAGGTCCGGACTTGGGTTTCTTCTCTTGAGCAACAACTTGCTTGCCGTTCTTTTTGAAGTTCCCCTTCTTCTTCCCTTGCATATTATAGTTCATCACAAAGCTCTTGTAGCTTGGTGGCGATGATTGAAGAATTCATCAATGACACTATCATCGTGAAGATTAACTCCCAGTTGAATCAAGTGATTGTTATACCCGCACATTCTCGAGTATATGTTCACCGATGTGAACTATTCTCCTCCATCTTGCAGCTATAGAACTTATTGGAGACTTCATATCTCTCAATCCGGGCATTTGCTTGAAATATTAACTTCAACTCTGGAACATCTCATATGCTCCATGACGCTCAAAACGTCGTTGAAGACCCGGTTCTAAGCCGTAAAGCATGGCACACTGAACTATAGAGTAGTCATTAGCTTTGCTCGCCAGACGTTCTTAACGTCGTCGGCCACATCAGCAAGCAGTTCGCACCCAGCGGTGCTTCCAGACGTAACTCTTACAGGCAGCAATGAGGATAATCCTCGAGTTACGGACCCGGTTGTGTAATTGCTACCATCATCTTTCAACTTTGCTTTCTCAAGGAACGCATTAAAATTCAACGGAACAACAAAGACGAGCCATCTATCTACAAACAAACATAGACAAGCAAGATACTATCAGTACTAAGTTCATGATAAATTTAAGTTCAATTAATCATATTACTTAAGAACTCCCACTTAGACAGACATCTCTCTAGTCATCTAAGTGATCACGTGATCCAAATCAACTAAACCATAACCGATCATCACGTGAGATGGAGTAGTTTTCAATGGTGAACATCATTATGTTGATCATATCTACTATATGATTCACGCCGACCTTCGGTCTCCGTGTTCCGAGGCCATATCTGCATATGCTAGGCTCGTCAAGTTTAACCTGAGTATTCTGCGTGTGCAAAACTGGCTTGCACCCGTTGTAGATGGACGTAGAGCTTATCACACCCGATCATCACGTGGTGTCTCAAGCACGATTTAACTTTGGCAACGGTGCATACTCGTGGAGAACACTTCTTGATAATTTTAGTGAGAGATCATCTTAAAATGCTACCGTCAATCAAAGCAAGATAAGATGTATAAAGGATAAACATCACATGCAATCAATATAAGTGATATGATATGGCCATCATCATCTTGTGCTTGTGATCTCCATCTTCAAGCACCATCGTGATCACCATCGCCACCGCGCGACACCTTGATCTCCATCGTAGCATCGTTGTCGCCACGCCATCTATTGCTTCTACGACTATCGCTACCGCTTAGTGATAAAGTAAAGCAATTAGAGGGTGTATGCATTTCATACAATAAAGCGACAACCATATGGCTCCTGCCGATTGCCGATAACTTCGTTACAAAACATGATCATCTCATACAATAAAATATAGCATCACGCCTTGGCCATATCACATCACAACATTCCTGCAAAAACAAGTTAGACGTCCTCTACTTTGTTGTTGCAAATTTTACGTGGCTGCTACGGGCTTAGCAAGAACCGTTCTTACCTACGCATCAAAACCACAACGATAGTTTGTCAAATAGACTCGTTTTAACCTTCACAAGGACGGGCGTAGCCACACTCGGTTCAACTAAAGTTGGAGAAAGCAGACACCGCTAGTCACTGTGTGCAAAGCACGGCGGTAAAACCAGTCTCGCGTAAGCGTCACGCGTAATGTCGGTCCGGCCGCTTCATCCAACAATACCGCTGAACCAAAGTATGACATCTTTGGTAGGCAAGATGACTTATATCGTCCACAACTCACTTGTGTTCTACTCATGCATATAACATCAACGCATAAAACCTAGGCTCGGATGCCACTGTTGGGGAACGAGTAATTTCAAAAAATCCCACGCACACGCAAGATCATGGTGATGATATAGCAACGAGGGAGAGTGTTGTCTACGCACCCTCGAGACCAAGCGAAGCGTTGACGCAACATAGAGGAAGTAGTCGACGTCCTCCCGGTCCGACCGATCCAAGCACCGTTATTCGGCACCTCCGAGTTCTTGACATGCGTACAACTCGATGATGCACCCTCGATCTCCAATCCAAAGAGAGGCGCCGAGGGGAGTTCCACAAGACGACGGCGGCGTGGTGACGATCTTGATGTTCTCTGTCACAGGCTTCGCCTAAGCACCGCTACAATATGATCGAGGTGTAATATCGTGGAGGGGGCACCGCACATGGCTAAGGAACGATCAATGATCAACTTGTGTGTTCTAGGGTGCACCCCCGTATATAAAGGAGGGAGGGAGGAGGTGGCCGGCCCAAGGAGGGCGCCATAGGAGGAGGAAACCTACTCCAAGTAGGTTTCCCTCTTTTCCTAATCCAAGTTGGAGGGAAGGAAGGAGTACTAGTAGTAGGAAGGAAGAGGGGAAGGAGAAGGGGGGGCCGCCCCTCCCCAGTCGGATTGGGCTTGGGGGGCGCGCCTCTCTTGCTCCTTCTCCTTCCTTCCACTTGGGCCCAATAAGGCCCATATACTTACCGGGGTTCCGTAACCTCCCGAGTCTCGGTATATTCCCAAACTCTCCGGAACCTTTCCGTGTCCAAATATATCCGTCCAATATATCAATCTATATGTCTCGACCATTTCGAGACTCCTCGTCATGTCCATGATCACATCCGGACTCAACAACCTTCGTACATCAAAATACATAAACTCATAATATAACTGTCATCGAAACCTTAAGCGTGCGGACCCTACGGTTCGAGAACAATGTAGACATGACCGAGACACGTCTCTGGGCAATAACCAATAGCGGGACCTGGATGACCATATTGGTTCCTACATATTCTACGAAGATCTTTATCGGTCAAACCGCATAACAACATACTTTGTTCCCTTTGTCATCGGTATGTTACTTGCCCGAGATTTGATCGTCGGTATCCAATACCTAGTTCAATCTCGTTACCGGCAAGTCTCTTTACTCGTTTTGTAATACGTCATCTCATAACTAACTCATTAGTTACATGCTTGCAAGGCTTAAGTGATGAGTATTACCGAGAGGGCCCAGAGATACCTCTCCGACGATCGGAGTGACAAATCCTAATCTCGAATTATGCCAACTCAACATGAACCTTCGGAAACACCTGTAGAGCACCTTTATAATCACCCAGTTACGTTGTGACGTTTGGTAGCACACAAAGTGTTCTTCCGGTAAACGGGAGTTGCACAATCTCATAGTTGCAGGAACTTTGTATAAGTCATGAAGAAAGCAATAGCAATATACTAAACGATCAAGTGCTAGGCTAACAGAATGGGTCATGTCAATCACATCATTCTTCTAATGATGTGATCCCACTAATCAAATGACAACACATGTCTATGGTTAGGAAACATAACCATCTTTGATTAATGAGCTAGTCAAGTAGAGGCATACTAGTGACCATAGTTTTGTCTATGTATTCACACATGTATTATGTTTCCGGTTAATACAATTCTAGCATGAATAATAAACATTTATCATGATATGAGGAAATAAATAATAACTTTATTATTGCCTCTAGGGCATATTTCCTTCACCTCCTGCCCGATCACTTTTGATCGAAGGGACCACCCCACCAGCATCCGCCACGGCGGATTCGCCACATTGGTTTTAGACCAATCGTCGATGGATTTCAGCTCACCAGAGTCCTGATGGACGGCGGCAGCAGCCTGAACCTGCTTTATCAGGATACAGTGCGCAAGATGGGCATAGACCCCTCAAGGATTAAACCCACAAAGACGACCTTCAAAGGCGTCATACCAAGTGTAGAGGCCAATTGTATAGGCTCAGTTACACTGGAAGTGGTCTTCGGATCCCCGGATAACTTCCGAAGTGAGGAGTTAATCTTCGACATAGTTCCATTCCGCAGCGGCTATCATGCTCTACTCGGACGGACCGCGTTTGCAAAGTTCAACGCGGTGCCGCACTACGCATACCTCAAGCTAAAGATGCAGGCCCTCGAGGAGTCATCACGGTCAACGGAAACACTGAACGCTCTCTCCGAACGGAGGAACATACAGCGGCTCTTGCGGCAGAAGTACAGTGTAGCCTCTTAAGGCAATTCTCGAGTCCGGCCGTTAAGCGACCGGACATGGCTAAACGCGCCCGGAGTAACCTACAACAAGACCACAGCACGCTCGAGCATCGCCAGAGTAATGCGGCTAACCCCAGCCCTTGCAAAATTGCAAGACCGGTCCTTCGCGTACATCATTACGCTCTGGAGATACCATGGGCATAGGGGGAGGGGCACGACCACGACAGGCGCAGAATGCAGCTCAACCACACTAGGGGCTCCCAAGTGTGTCATCCTTTTTTTCCTTTTCCTTTTTTTTCTTACCCACAGGACTCCGTTCACCAGAGGCCCTGTCCGGCAGTAGACCTGCCGAACTCACGATACAACAACCAGGGAAGGAGAAAGGCTACGACAAGTATCCAGGTGGTCTCCATTACGAGCATTAAATCTGTTTTATACACCATTCCGCAGCCTACCCCTGGAGGGGGACATGTTTAATAGTCCCATCCCTTGCTTACAGCACTATTTGTATCGTTCTGCATTCATGGCAGTATTTCTTGAATAAACAATGCATCACTTTTTTGCTTATAATTGCATTCCTTTCTTACACATATGTTCATTTATGACATGTTGCATCCGTACACTTTGGTACGGCTAAATACACCAGGGGCTTAAGTTCCCCACATTATGGTGTGATAAGTCCGAACACTTTCACAAGTGCGGCACCCTGAACTTATAGCATTATATGCATCGGCTCCGAATCATGTCTTGGGTCAATAGTTGGGTTTGCCCAGCTCCCATGTTTTGGTACCTTACGTTCCGTTATATCGGCTAAGGTAGCGCTGGGAGAACCACTGCAATTGCGCCCCAGTTGAGCTGGGCGAGCGCCTCAGTGGAGAAAGCTAAAACTGACCGTCATGATGAGGCGAGAGCCGGTCGTTGTTCGAGAGGTTTTTTCGAGTCCCTAAAGACTTATGCCACTTAGAGCGAGGAACCGGCTTTGTCCGCCCAGCGTGGATAGCGCCCGAATTCGCCT
The DNA here is from genome assembly GCA_021437245.1 of Aegilops speltoides. Taxonomy (NCBI): domain Eukaryota; kingdom Viridiplantae; phylum Streptophyta; class Magnoliopsida; order Poales; family Poaceae; genus Aegilops; species Aegilops speltoides. The sequence continues at coordinate 11,989 of JAHHZJ010003214.1, forward strand.
TAGAACACTAGGGGCTTCACGAAATTTAAAATTACAGAATTCTATGGCTAAGTGAGAAGTGTTCAAGCTTTATAAGTCCGGTTGCCTTATTCGTTGTGTTGAGCGCCTCCCTAGATGGACCCAAAAATGGGAATAAGAGCTCAAGTTTATCCGAACACCCGGCACTTTCGTGGCATGGGGGCTGAAGCCGACGACTTGCCATCTCTCGATTTGATAAACGGCCGCCTGAAGGTAATATTTTAAATTAACAAGCGTTGCTTAGCGATATGAACAAAGTTTTCAGCGCACAGATAACAAAATGCGAGTCTACTCAAATATTACATCTTTGGAGCACTCACCGCAATAATGCGGGCACCCTTCAGACACCCTTATAATACATCTTGGGTGTGCGATACTCCTTGCCCGGCGGTGGCGTCCGTCACAAGCTTCTCGGCGTCCATCTTGCCCCAAGTGCACCTTAGCACGGGCAAGGGCCCGACGGCACCTTCAATGCAAAGCGGAGTGCTTGATGACTTCAACCCATGGACAAGCATCCACCGGCCCGTCGCACCAGGTCAAGTAGCTCCTGTGCATGGCCTCCTTGGGCCACAAACCAACTATGAGGCCCTTCATGGCCTGTTCGGCCACCTTGTGGAGCTCGACCAGCTGCTTCATCCGGTCGCTAAGGGCACCGGATGTCCGGCCTCAAGATCTTGAGACCGAAGACCTTCTCCGTCGAGCTCCCTCCTCGGCCTCAGAGAAAGCGGCAGCATCGGACACGCTTCTGAGGCAGATCTGCGAATGCTCCTCGAGAGCTCTGAATTCGGGTAAGTAATAGGTAATTCAGATTCACATGCTTGCTTTGCATGAAAACTGCCTTACCCGCCACTATTTTCTTCAACACCTCGATTTCCTGGAGGGCCTTGTGGGCTTCGGCCTTAGCAGCTTTGGCACTCTCAAGAGCTGATGCAAGCTTGGACTCTCGAGTCTTCGAGTCGCGCTCCAAACTCTCATGTTTTTTCATGAGCCTGGAGCTCTTGCTGTACCTCCGCCACCCGCGCCTCGCTTCTCTCTAAAGACGCGCTCGCGGCGTCGCATTACGTTCGGCCGCGGACACCACCTCCTTCAGGGTTGCCACCTCGTTCGTGGCCCCTGGAGTACCCACGTTATCCTTGTCATTCCTCTTGCAACCAAATCCTTTTCTGTAAGGTACAACTTTAATACGGTGTTACTCACCTTCATTGTCCTCGAGCTGCTTCTTGGCACGGCCGAGCTCGCTCTCGGACCGCTCAAGGCTTTTCTACAAAGCATTGACCTCCGTAGTCAGTGCGGCAGAGGTCAACCGCGCAGCCTGCAATCCCATATTGACATATTTTTTAAGACTCCTGCGTATATCTTTTTAGATCCTCAGTCCGGCTTTTCTTTCCGAACACCGAACCGAGCATCAGGGGCTATGGTCTATGCGGTACTATTTTACATATATTAAAATTCTTACCTCAAAGCCTGTTAGAAGGCTGCTGCAGGCCTCGGTCAGCCCACTTTTGGCGAGCTGAACCTTCTGAATCACCGCACTCATGACAGTGCGGTGTTCCTCTTCAATGGAAGCGCCGTTGAGCGCCTCCAACAAACTATCCGGCGCCTCCGGTTGGACGGAGGCCGCTAGCGTCACAGACTTGCCCTTCTTACGAAGGGGCCACCCGCCGGACTCTGGAACCACTGCAGGTTCCGGTGCGGAGTCCGGTACGAAGTCCGGGAGGTTGCCCTGTGGCACCTCCGGGGCCTCCTCCTCCGGGTGGGTCCCTCTCTGGGATCCCACCTCGGCGTCGTCGGCGTCACGGGGGGTAGAGGCGGTCGGAAGTGAAGTACTTGAAGGAAATATGCCCTAGAGGCAATAATAAAGTTATTATTTCCTTATTTCATGATAAATGTTTATTATTCATGCTAGAATTGTATTAACCGGAAACATAATACATGTGTGAATACATAGACAAACATAGTGTCACTAGTATGCCTCTACTTGACTAGCTCGTTTATCAGAGATGGTTATGTTTCCTAGCCATGGACAAAAGAGTTGTCATTTGATTAACGGGATCACATCATTAGGAGAATGATGTGATTGACTTGACCCATTCCGTTAGCTTAGCACTTGATCGCTTAGTATGTTGCTATTGCTTTCTTCATGACTTATACATGTTCCCGTAACTATGAGATTATGAAACTCCGTTTACGGAGGAACACTTTGGGTACTACCAAACGTCACAACGTAATCGGGTGATTATAAAGGTGTACTACAGGTGTCTTGAAGGTACATGTTGAGTTGGCGATTTGAGATTAGGTTTTGTCACTCCGATTGTCGGAGAGGTATCTCTGGCCCTCTCGGTAATGCACATCATTATAAGCCTTGCAAGCAATGTGACCAATGAGTTGGTTACGGGATGATGCATTACTGAGCGAGTAAAGAGACTTGCGGTGACGAGATTGAACTAGGTATTGGATACCGACGATTGAATCTCGGGCAAGTAACATACCGATGACAAAGGGAACAACGTATGTTGTTATGCGGTTTGACCGATAAAGATCTTCGAGAATATGTAGGAGCCAATATGGGCATCCAGGTCCGCTATTGGTTATTGACCGAGAATAGTTCTAGGTCATGTCTACATAGTTCTCGAACCCGTAGGGTCCGCACGCTAAGGTTTCGATGATGGTTATATTATGAGTTTATGAGTTTTGATGTACCGAAGGAGTTCGAGTCCGGATGAGATCGGGGACATGACGAGGAGTCTCGAAATGGTCGAGACATAAAGATTGATATATTGGACGACTATATTCGGAGTTCGGAAAGGTTCGAATGATTCGGTATTTTCGAGTACCGAGAGTTACGGAATTCGCCGGGAGAAGTATTGGACCTTATTGGGCCCTCAAGGAAAGAGAGAGGGCTGCCTAGGGCAGGCCACGCCCCATGACCTAGTCCGAATTGGACTAGGGGGAGGGGCCGCACCCCCTCCTTCCTTCTCTTCTCTCTTCCCCTTCCTTGTCTCCTATTCCTAATACATGGAAGGACTCCTAGTTGGACTAGGAAAGGGGGAATCCTACTCCCGGTGGGAGTAGGACTCCCCATGGCGCGCCCCTCCTAGGGCCGGCCTCCTCCTCCCTCCCTCCTTTATATACGGGGGCAGGGGGCACCCCATGAACATACAAGTTGATCTACGGATCGTTCCTTAGCCGTGTGCGGTGCCCCCTTCCACCATATTCCACCTCGGTCATATCGTCGAGGAGTTTAGGCGAAGCCCTGTGCCGGTAGAACATCATCATCGTCACCATGCCGTCGTGCTGACAGAACTCATCTCCGGAGCTCAGCTGGATCGGAGACCGGAGATCGTCATCGAGCTGAACGTGTGTTGAACTCGGAGGCTCCGTACGTTTGGTGCTTGGATCGGTCGGATCGTGAAGACATACGACTACATCAACCGCGTCGTGATAACACTTCCGCTTATGGTCTACGAGGGTACGTGGACATACACTCTATCCTCTCGTTGCTATGCCATCACCATGATCTTGCGTGTGCGTAGGAAATTTTTCGAAATTACTATGTTCCCCAATAGTGGCATCCGAGCCTAGGTTTTATGCGTTGATGTTATATGCACGAGTAGAACACAAGTGAGTTGTGGACGGTATAAGTCATACTGCCTACCAGCATGTCATACTTTGGTTCAGCGGTATTGTTGGATGAAGCGGCCGGACCGACATTACAGCGCCAGACGCTTACGCGAGACTGGTTCTACCGACGTGCTTTGCACACAGGTGGCTGGCGGGTGTCAGTTTCTCCAACTTTAGTTGAACCGAGTGTGGCTATGCCTGGTCCTTGCGAAGGTTAAAACGGAGTCTATTTGACAAACTATCGTTGTGGTTTTGATGCGTAGGTGAGAACGGTTCTTGCTAAGCCCGTAGCAGCCACGTAAAATTTGCAACAACAAAGTAGAGGACGTCTAACTTGTTTTTGCAGGGCATGTTGTGATGTGATATGGTCAAGACGTGATGAGATATAAGTTGTTGTATGAGATGATCATGTTTTGTTGAAGTTATCAGCAACTGGCAGAAGCTCTATGGTTGTCTCTTTGTTGCATAAGATGCAAGTGCCAAATAATTGCTTTACTTTATCGCTATGCGATAGCAATAGTTGCAAGAGCAATAGTTGGCGAGACGACCATGTGACGACATATTGATATAGATCAAGATGATGAAGATCATGGTGTCATGCCGGTGACGATAAAGATCATGACAGTACTTTGGAGATGGAGATCAAAGGCGCAAGATGATCATGGCCATATCATGTCACATATTTTGATTGCATATGATTTTTATTTGTTTTACATCTTATTCTTGCTTTGATTGACGGTAGCATTTTAAGATGATCTCTCACTAATTATCAAGAAGTATTCTCCCTGAGTATGCACCGTTGCCAAAGTTCGTCGTGCCCAGACACCACGTGATGATCGGGTGTGATAAGCTCTCGTCCATCTACAACGGGTGCAAGCCAGTTTTGCACACGCGAATACTCAGTTAAACTTGACGAGCCTAGCATATGCAGATATGGCCTCGGAACACGGAGACCGAAAGGTCGAGCGTGAATCATATAGTAGATATGATCAACATAGTGATGTTCACCATTGAAAACTACTCCATCTCACGTGATGATCAGTTATGGTTTAGTTGATTTGGATCACGTGATCACTTAGATGACTAGAGAGATGTCTGTCTAAGTGGGAGTTCTTAAGTAATATGATTAATTGAACTTAAATTTATCATGAACTTAGTTCTGGTAGTATTTTGCAAATTATGTTGTAGATCAATAGCTTGCGTTGTTGCTTTCATATGTTTATTTTGATATGTTCCTAGAAAATTGTGTTGAAAGATGTTAGTAGCAATGATGCGGATTGGATCCGTGATCCGAGGTTTATCCTCATTGCTGCATAGAAGAATTATGTCCTTAATGCACCGCTAGGTGACAAACCTATTGCAGGAGCAGATGCGGACGTTATGAACGTTTGGCTAGCTCAAAAGGATGACTACTTGATAGTTTAGTGCACCATGCTTAACGGCTTAGAATCGGGACTTCAAAGGCGTTTTGAACGTCATGGACCATATGAGATGTTCGAGGAGTTGAAGTTAATATTTCAAGCAAATACCGAGTTGAGAGATATGAAGTCTCCAACAAGTTCTAAAGCTAAAAGATGGAGGAGAATCGCTCAACTAGTGAGCATGTGCTCAGATTGTGCAGGTACTTCAATCGCTTGAATCAAGTGGGAGTTAATCTTCGAGATAAGATAGTGATTGACAGAATTCTCTAGTCACCATCACTAAGTTACTAGAACTTCGTGATGAACTATAGTATGCAAGGGATGACGAAAACGATTCCCGAGCTCTTTGTGATGTTGAAATCGGCGAAGGTAGAAATCAAGAAAAGACCATCAAGTGTTGATGATTGACAAGACCACTAGTTTCAAGAGAAGGGCAAAGGGAAAGAAAGGGAACTTCAAGTGGAAAGACAAGCAAGTTGTCACTCCTGCGAAGAAGCCCAAAGCTGGACCATAGCCTCAAACCGAGTGTTTACATCGCAAAGGAAATGGTCAATGGGCGCGAAATGCCACGAATATTTGGTGGATAAGAAGGATGGCAAAGTGAACAAGGGTATATTTGATATACTGATTATTGATGTGTGCCTTACTAGTGTTTATAGTAGCCCTGAGTATTTGATACTTGTTAGGTTGCTAAGATTAGTAACTCGAAACAGGAGTTCGAATAAACAGAGACTAGTTGAAGGAAAGTGACGATGAGTGTTGGAAGTAGTTCCAAGATTGATATGATCATCATCGCACACTCCCTATATTTTCGGATTAGTGTTAAACCTAAATAAATGTTATTTGGTGTTTGCATTGAGCATGAATATGATTTGATCATGTTTATTGCAATACGGTTATTCATTTAAAATCAGAGAATAATTGTTGTTCTGTTTACATGAATAAAACCTTCAATGGTCATACACCCAATGAAAATAGTTTGTTGGATCTCGATCGTAGTGATACACATATTCATAATATTGAGGCCAAAAGATGCAATAATGATAGTGCAACTTATTTGTGGCTTGCCATTTGGGTCATATCGTGTAAAGCGCATGAAGAAACTCCATAAAGATGGATTTTGGAATCACTTGGTTATGAATCATTTGATGCTTGCGAACCGTGCCTTTTGGGCAAGATGACTAAAACTCCGTTCTTCGAACAATGGATCGAGCTACCGACTTATTGGAAATAATACATCTTGATGTATGCGACCAATGAGTATGAAGGCTCGTGGCAAGTATCGTTATTTTTCGACCTTCACAAGATGATTTGAGCAGATATGGGTATATCTACTTGATGAAACATAAGTCCGAAATAGTTGAAAGGTTCAAAGAATTTTAGAGTGAAGTGGAAAATCATCGTAACAAGAAAATAAAGTTTCGCGATCGATCGCGGAGAGGAATATTTGAGTTACGAGTTTGGTCTTCAATTAAAACAATGTGGAATAGTTTCACAGCTCACGCCACAGGAACACCACAACGTTATGGTGTGTCCGAACGTCAGAATCGCACTTTATTGGATATGGTGCGATCTATGATGTCTCTTACTGATTTACCAATATAGTTTTGGGGTTATGCATTAGAGACAGCTGCATTCACATTAAAAGGGCACCATCTAAATCCGTTGAGACAACAACATATGAACTGTGGTTTAGCAAGAAACCCAAGTTGTCGTTTCTTAAAGTTTGGGGCTGCGATGCTTATGTGAAAAAGTTTCATCCTGATAAGCTGGAACCCAAATCGGAGAAGTGTGTCTTCATAGAATACCCAAAGGAAATAGTTGGGTACACCTTCTATCATAGATCCGAAGGCAAGATATTCGTTGCTAAAAATGGATCCTTTCTAGAGAAGGAGTTTCTCTCGAAAGAAGTGAGTGGGAGGAAAGTAGAACTTGATGAGGTAACTGTACTTGTACCCTTATTGGAAAGTAGTTCATCACAGAAATCAGTTCCTGTGACAAATACACCAATTAGTGAGGAAGCTAATGTTATTGATCATGAAACTTCAGATCAAGTTACTACAGAACCTTGTAGGTCTTCCAGAGTAAGATCCGCACCAGAGTGGTGTAGTAATCATGTTCTGGAAGTCATGTTACTAGACCATGATGAACCTATGAACTATGAGGAAGCGATGATGAGCCCAGATTCCGCGAAATGGCTCGAGGCCATAAAATCTGAGATATGATCCATGTATGAGAACAAAGTATGGATTTGATTGACTTTCTCGATGATCAGCAAGCCATGTTATATGAATGGATCTTCAAGAGGAAGACGGACACTAATAGTAGTATTACTATCTACCAAGCTCGACTTGTTGCGAAAGGTTTTCAACAAGTTCAAGGTGTTGAATACGATGAGATTTTCTCACTCAGATCGATGCTTAAGTCTGTCTCGAATCATGTTAGCAATTGCCACATTTTATGAAATCGGCAAATGGATGTCAAAACTGCATTCCTTAATGGATTTTTAAAGAAGAGTTGTATATGATGCAACCGAAGGTTTTGTCAATCCTAAAGGTGCTAACAAAATGTGCAAGCTCCAATGATCCATCTATGGACTGGTGCAAGCATCTCGAGTTGGAATATACGCTTTGATAAGTTGATCAAAGCATATAGTTTTATATGGACTTACGATGAAGCCTGTATTTACAATAAAGTGAGTGGGAGCACAACAGCCTTTCGATTAGTATATGTGAGTGACATATTGTTGATCGAAATGATGTAGAATTTTTCGCAAAGCATAAAGAAGTGTTTTAAAGGAGTTCTTTAAAAGAAAAGACCTCGAGAAAAGCTACTTACATATTGAGCATCAAGATCTATTGAGATAGATCAAGGCGCTTGATAAGTTTTTCAATGAGTACATACCTTGGCAAGATTTTGAAATAGTTCAAAATGGAATAGTCAAAGAAAGAGTTCTTGCTGTGTTGCAAAGGTATGAAATTGAGTAAGACTCAAATCCCGACCCAAAGCAGAAAATAGAAAGAGAATGAAAAGTCATTTCCCATGCCTCGGTCATAGGTTCTATAAAGTATGCTATGCTATGTACCGGACCTATTGTATACCTTGCTCTGAATTTGGCAAGGAGTACAATAGTGATCTAGGAGTAGATCATGGACATTGGTCAAGAATATCCTTAGTAAGGACTAAGGAGATGTTTCTCGATTATGGAGGTGATAAAAGAGTTTGTTGTAAAAGTTACATCGATGCAAACTTTTACACCGATCCGATGACTCTAAGTCTCAACCTGGATACATATTGAAAGTGGGAGCAATTAGCTAGAGTAGCTCCGTGCGAGCATTGTGGACATAAAATATTTGCAAAATACATACGGCTCTGAATGTGACAGACCCGTTGACTAAGCTTCTCTCACGAGCAAAACATGATCACACCTTAGTACTCTTTGGGTGTTAATCACATAGCGATGTGAACTAGATTATTGACTCTAGTAACCCTTTGGATGTTGGTCACATGATGATGTGAACTATGGGTGTTAATCATATACAGATATGAATATTGGTGTTAAATCACATGGCGATGTGAACTAGATTATTGACTCTAGTGCAAGTGGGAGACTGAAGGAAATATGCCCTAGAGGCAACAATAAAGTTATTATTTCCTTATTTCATGATAAATGTTTATTATTCATGCTAGAATTGTATTAACCGGAAACATAATACATGTGTGAATACATAGACAAACATAGTGTCACTAGTATGCCTCTACTTGACTAGCTCGTTTATCAGAGATGGTTATGTTTCCTAGCCATGGACAAAAGAGTTGTCATTTGATTAACGGGATCACATCATTAGAAGAATGATGTGATTGACTTGACCCATTTCGTTAGCTTAGCACTTGATTGTTTAGTATGTTGCTATTGCTTTCTTCATGACTTATACATGTTCTGTAACTATGAGATTATGCAACTCCGTTTACGGAGGAACACTTTGGTACTACCAAACGTCACAACGAATCGGGTGATTATAAAGGAGTACTACAGGTGTCTCCGAAGGTACATGTTGAGTTGGCCTATTTCAAGATTAGGTTTTGTCACTCCGATTGTCGGAGAGGTATCTCTGGGCCCTCTCGGTAATGCACATCATTATAAGCCTTGCAAGCAATGTGACCAATGAGTTGGTTACGGGATGATGCTTTCTGAGAATGAGTAAAGAGACTTGCGGTGACGAGATTGAACTAGGTATTGATACCGACGATCGAATCTCGGGCAAGTAACATACCGATGACAAAGGAACAACGTATGTTGTTATGCGGTTTGACCGATAAAGATCTTCGTAGAATATGTAGGAGCCAATATGGGCATCCAGGTCCGCTATTGGTTATTGACCGAGAATAGTTCTAGGTCATGTCTACATAGTTCTCAAACCCGTAGGGTCCGCACGCTTAAGGTTTCGATGATGGTTATATTATGAGTTTATGAGTTTTGATGTACGAAGGAGTTCGAGTCCCGGATGAGATCGGGGACATGACGAGGAGTCTCGAAATGGT
>JAHHZJ010003215.1:0-65247 GCA_021437245.1 Aegilops speltoides
GTAACCTAACCCTCTTCGGTGTCTATATAAACCGGAGGGTTTTAGTCCGTGGGACGAACAACAATCATACCATAGGCTAGCTTCTAGGTTTTTAGCCTCTTGATCTCGTGGTAGATCTACTCTTGTACTACCCATATCATCAATATTAATAAAGCGGGATGAGGTTTTACCTCCTCCATAGAAGGCCGAACACAGGTAAAACATCGTGTCCCTTGTCTCCTGTTACCATCCGCCCTAGACACGAGTTCGGGACCCCCTACCCGAGATCCATTGGTTTTGACACCGACATTGGTGCTTTCATTGAGAGTTCCTACTGTGTACGTCACCTTTGGGCCCGATGGCTCGCCGATCATCAAACGGCGTGGTCGGGGTGAGACTTTTCTCCCGGGGCCAGATCTTAAATGTTGGCGGCTTTACTGCTGCGGGCAATTCCTAGGCCATCTGGCGCGGATCGGCTTCGCTAGCCATCAGGTAAGATCGGGAGTTTGAATTACACGGACAACGTCCGCGGAGAGGTGATCTTCGCGGATTCGAGCCACTGACAAGCGCGCCGCCTTGTCTCGGCGAGCGCGATCTAGCTCGCCCACGAGCGATTACCACAGGAGGCGCACGAGCCCGCTCGACCCTTAGATCCGAGCCGACCCGCGATCGAGGATGAGTGGTGGACGGACGCCTCGGGGCTATAATCTCTGGCGGTCGAGCCAAACACCATCCACTGTCGCTGCGGCTTCGTGAATCAAGGTCTGGGACTCCTCTCCGGGACTCGAACCTTCCGCGACCACGCCAGCGAGATCCGGTTGGGTGCACAATATGGAGTTCAACTGCCGCGGACATCTTCGACACTTCGCCCTTGGCGACATCTGAACATCGAAAGTCTCTCTCTTTATCGGGAGCCACTGGCGGACTATAGTCGGGAAGGTTGGGACTGCAGACGATGTAGAAATTCAACGCCCACCCACCACCCACTTTGTAGCCGCATCGATGATTTAACGACATTCTCGACTTTGACTCGAAGACATTGGCGGTATGGACGGCGATGCGGAGGCGACCAGAACCGGTGCCTACTGGGGGCGCTGGAAACCCACCTCAACTCATAGCGTATATATGGTGGATACACCCAAAGGCGATAACGAGGAACAACGGGACGCTGCGAAGGATAATTCCCTCGGCGATCAAAAGCGGCAGCGTAAGCGCGCTCAAAGTCCCGCCTCGACAAAGACGGCACCCATCAGACCCAGCCATTGGCGGGGGCGAACGGTGGGCGACAAACATGCCCTCGAGCAACCATCCGAGCAGGATAACTTGGATAAACAATCCATCCCTGCGAAGATAACGATCCGGACGATCTCCACGCCGGACACATTGTTGGAGTAGAAGAACCTCCACAAAAAGGCTCGTCGCCCTTGCGTAATGCGAAGAAAGCGAAGCGGAAGCTCAAAACAGCGGAAGCGCTTTCGAGAATGAGATGGAGCAAACTACTCGACACGCGGAACAAATCGGCGATAGTCGCCAAACAAGAAACTACCGAGCGCAAACTCTGCCCGAATTGTGAGAGTCGTAGAGACCCCCACAATCAAAAGAACAAAGAGGCGGCCGGTCGGATAAGCGACCACACAACAAACATAGATGGCAAGTGGCGCTGCACACTGGCCGACACGCGACCCGCATAAGTTAAGCCCCAAAAGGATGGCGAGTTAGGTCTATCTATGGGCCAACAAAACAAGCTCTAGCGAGCAATGCGACATGCGTCAAGTATCCGAACATCACGCACACCCAAATATAGAGGCGCCGTGCACCCCTATGTTTCACCGATGAGGTCTTTGGATCATGAATTTCCAGCGGGATTCAAGCCGTAAACATAGGCATCTGACGGACCAACGGACCACAGGTCAGTTGAGGATTACATCCTCCACATACACATGGCGGAGGAGATGACCTCCATGCCATAAAATATTTACCCCTCAAGCTCAAGGGCCAGCGGTATTGGCTCAAAAGCCTCCGGAAAATACCATTGGAAGTTGGGAAGAGCTCGAGGATGCATTTTGGGCAAATTTTCGGGGACTTATGTCCATGCGTCCAGGATCTGAGCGATTTAAGTCACATAACTCAATAGCAGGAGAGTCACCCACAAATTTTGGAGCGGGTTCCTCACCAAAAGAACCAAATAATCCGATTGTCGGATGGCTGAAGCCTTAGTAGCTTTCAAACACAAGCGTCAAGGCACGAATGGCTCGCCGGACACCTTGTCCAAGAAAAGCGCGAACAATGGGCGCACTAACAAGCCTCATGACCGCTTTTGCGGCGGGGAGAGGATAGCTGGCTGGCAAGATGCAGCACCGGCCAACCAAGTACATCGAGGTTAGGGATGGAAATGGGAAACCTAGCGCAGCAAGGACCAGCACGGACCATGGGAAAGCGGTCCAGAAAACCACGGCGATGGCAGCGGATTCAAAAGCTCGGCGAGAACAACAAAAACTGCGTCTTAAGGACAACGGCGACGAGCTGTCCAACCTAAACAAAATCTTGGACAAGATATGCCAAATCCACAGTACCCAGGAAGCACGCAAACCATACCCACAATTGTTGGGTCTTCAAGCAGTCCGGCCGACTAACGCGAACACAAGGGGATCGACACACCAAGTGAGGGCGATGGCCGAACCCCTAAGCGAAAGCCTTTGGAAAGCAATAAATTTCCCACAAGAGGTCAACGGTAAACTCACTTCAAGTGACAACAGAGGGGAAAAATAAATGGCGGCCCATTGAAATCAGCGCCGCCACGGTCCACCAATGAGTCCCGACCTTTGGATGTCAAAACCAATCACGTTCCACCATCGAGTTACTCAGGAAGTGCTCAGGAGCACGGGGATGAACCGCTTTGATATTAGATCCTATAATCGACGGACTACAATTTACACAAGTCCTAATGGCCGTGGCGATGATCTAAACCTGCTATATCGAGGATACAATCCATGAGAATGGGGATAGACCCAACAAAAATTAGCCATAGCAACACTTCCTTTAAAGGAGTGATGCAGGCCCATATACCCATTATGCGGGCTCTCTACCACTAGAAGTTGTGTTAGGCTCATCCAAAACTTCCGTCAGCGAAAGTTAGTCTTCCACATCGCCCCCATTTAAAAGTAGCTATCAAGCACTATTGGGGCCTTGAAGCTTTCGCCCGCTTTAGCATAATACCGCATTACGCATCTCTTACACTTAAAATGCAGTCCATGCGGCATCATCTCATTAAAGGAAACTTTGAGTGTTCCTCGAATACGGAAAGACGTGAGACTGCCTTGACAGCCACACTAATCAGCTTTGCGATCAAAGCACCTAAGCAGGTCATTCAGATCCGGACATGGTTAGGCGAGTCAGTGTATAAATAAACAAAGGGCTTACTAGCGCGTACCCCTTACAAGGGCTCCGCATGTCTGACAAGAGACAATAAAGCTCAATTTTATTCATTTTTGAATCATACTCTGTTTATTTTAAAATACATTTTTCACACGATCTTTTTCCAACTAAGTTCTTACATTTCTGAGATGAACACCATACTTACACCTTCCGAGATCGGCCTGCTTGGAGACATAAGCGCCCAGAGCGTGCGGTAAGGACCGTTACAAGATTCTTTTGATTAAGACCCTATGTAAACCTTTTTTTTGTCTCTTGTTGATACATCCCCGGTTTCTTACTATAACGACGAGGAGGCTGGCGTTTGGCATCGGCGCGTCGAGAATTTTTAGCGCTTACACAGGCGCTAGGTGCTTAGGGCATTGTTACCCGTTTTCATAGAGACGAATACCTTAAAGTGTTCGGTGTCTCGAGTTAGGCCTTATATGCATCAGCTCGAATCATGTCTTTAAATCAAATGTTGGGTTTGCCCGGCTCCTATGTTTTGCTGCCTTACGTTCCGCTCTATTACTTGACGCACCGGAGAACTCTGCGATTGTGCCCAGTTGACCTTGTGAGCACCTTAGTAAGCGAAAAGCTTGTTGTCATAATATAGCGAGGCTGGTGATCACTCGATGACCCACGGAATGTTTAGAATTCCCGCATTAACAAAGGACCGTTTCGGTCGAGGCACACAGCGCCCAATTCGGAGGCGCGGTGCCCCTAGGGGCTATATAGTAGCCCCATCATCGAACTCCTATGGCTAAGTGAAAGTGATAAAGCATTATAGTCCGGTTGCCTAGTTTGCTATGCTATCACCTCCTTCCACAGGACCAAGGCGTTGGATTAAGTGTGAAAATGTGCTTTTTTTGCAAACACCCCGCACTATAATGCGTGGGGCTAAACGAACTGCCATCTTTCGAGGTTATATACACATATACATTAACGGCCACAGGGAGGTATTTCAATACTTGAATGCACAAGTATAAAAGCCCTTATATTAAGAAACATCGTTCTACAAATCATACATGTGATTAGAACATTATATCCTTGAGGTTGCGTCTCTATTAGCAGTGCCTGCGGAGACTTCCTCAAAATAGTGCTTTCGGCGGTACTCGGCAGATCGAATCACAGGATCAACGTCGGCCTTCATCTCCGCCCGGCATGTCTTGACGCAGGCAGCGAGCATCGCGCACCCTCTATGCATCTTTGACAGCTTCATTGCACCAATATGCGGCCTTGCACCAAGAAGCTACACCAAGCCAAAATAACTCTTGGCTCGGGCCTGCTGGCCACAAATGAGTCACGACATCCTTCATGGCAAGTCCGGACAACCTATTCAGCTCAACCCATTTGGCGAAGCGATCGGTCGATGGAAGCGGGCCTTTGGACTATGGGCTGCGACCAAAAAAGCTCTTCCATTCGTGATCCTTTTGGCCTTGGAAGTGTGCGACGCGTATCTTGCACTTTTCGCCCGCAAATCGAGATAAGCATCCTCCGCACTGACTGGCCCAAGCCGAGGCATACTTAGGATCCATAAATTTCCTCCATGGCGAAAGGGCTTTCCGCAGCGATATCCCGCTTAGCGTAGCTCCTCCTTTATAGCTCTCATCGCGAATGGCATCCTTAACCGGCGGTAGCCTTCTTGAGATCCTCTTGCTCCGCTCGACTTTCTTTTCAAGAAACTTCGCAGCGATCGGTAGCATTCTTCAACTTCCGGCCATCTCGGCCATTTCTTCCCTGCTTGGCGATGGCGGCTGTTCGACTTTTAGCTCTTGGCCGCCCTCAAGGCAACCGCATCACTTTTTACAGCTTGCTCCTTGACTCGGACTAGCTCCTCCGAAGGTTCTCCATAGCTTGCGGCACCATCGCATAAAAGCATACATGTTGTAAGGCATGGGCGTAAAGCTCCTTACGGTGTCCTCGGGAAGTTGCATACCTTATGACTCGTCAAGCCTCTTATCGACAAGCGATGTCGCATCCGCCCGTCAAGTTGCCCCTTGATTAAGCAAATTGCTTAGTCGGCTGTACGGATGCTCCGCCACCTATATAGGACAAGCGAAATCTTACAAGCGAGATTATGATCCTCGGCGCTGTCACTTTCGACAATATGCGAGTCTCGAGGCTACTATCTGCTCTGAGCGCATTCTATATGCAAAGCGCTCGAAGGTATGTCATTTTCGCGTACCTCAAACCCGTCGATAAACTTCGGCGGCTTCATCGTAATCCGCTCTCGGCGGATGAAATCCTTTCAATCACCGTACCCATCAATGCATGGTGATCTTACGAGATAAACCTTCGCCCGGCAGATCCTTAGCTCCTCCGACCGTACACGGTTTGTGCGGACCTCCGGCCCGCGCGGACTTTCGGGAAACCCTCGCGGCGACACCTCGGGGTCATCCGCCCGCATGTCGGTGCGGCGAGATGGAAACGTTTACGCTCTCCATCATCTTGAACGAATCCCGAAGATGAAACCTCTTTGAGAAGAAGTGAATCCGAACTACAAGGTAAAACTTGGTTATCTTGAGAAATAAAAGCAGGATGTCCTTATTACAAAACTCCTCTTTCTACTTATGGCTCATTGGAGGGCTGATTTCTTTGGGGAGATAAATGCAGTAGGGGCTTCTCACTGCCAGAGGACCCTCACGGTGAATTTCTTCCCGCTTTGAGTCCTTGGCCTCCGGATCTTGAAGCGGTCCTCTTCTCCCCACAGAGAGAGTTCTCGATCCCCCTTTCTTGAAAGCCTCCTTGGCGGAGGCGGCTTCACTATTCCCTCCTTTGCCCTCTTCAAAGGTGCAGCCTCCGACATCTTGGTTATACGAGGATCGGCGTGGTCTCGGGGAGGGCGGACACCTTATTAGTTTTGCTTCGCTATCCACTCTGTTCAAGGACAACTCTTTAAAGGGCAAGGTTATGACAAATGTCACGGATAGCATGTAAAGACGCTGGGACTACTTACTTGAGTATCGAGGCGAATGCAGCTCGGACCTGCGTCCTCGGTCAGAATCGAGACACATCTCTTGTGATCGAGACAACAGTTTATACATCTCCCAGTGTCGCGCCCATGAAGTGTTGGAGGCTCGTGGTCCTCGGATTAAATTCCCACGGCGGAGGGGCAACGCGTTTGCGAGGCGAAGGTGTCGAATCAGCATGACCTGCGCCACTATGACCAGATTGATCTCTCTCTCTTGGAGGTCTCGAATCTGGCCCTTGACGCGGAGCGTCCTTGGGCGGCCCCAATCGAGCCTTTGTTGACCCATGGCGTCGGCGGCTGGTGGAGGACCTGGGCGAAAGGAAGGTGGCGCCACCAATTTGGTGCCCACAGGGCGGTGATGTAAAACCCTCCTGTTGCCATAAAGCGAGCACCTCTTGAAAAGAGCCCTCGGGCCATGGGCGTCGGCGTTTTTTGCTTATAACAGCCCCTCCGCTTTCTGTCTGCGCCTGGATCATCTTTGGATCCACTTTGAAGTCTTGAGCCACAATCACGAAGTGAGGGTAATCTGAGGAAGAGCTTCACATACGACAATGAGCGATGAGATGTGGAGGATGGACTCGGATCAAGTCATGGAATTCCAGCCCATAATAAAACATAGGCCCCCCCTCATGAAGGGGTCGTCGGGAAGCCTAAACCACGAAGGAAGTGAGACCACGAACACCACGCTTTCACCGAGGCTCGGGGTAGGAATAACACGCCCTTGGGCGAGGCAGCCTATCTTGAAATTGCGGGTTAGATACCTAAGCGTCTCTCGGCTTTATACGTCTTCTTCCGTGATGGAAGAAGGCATCCACCGACCTTGCGGTCGAGCGGACATCGTCGAAAGTCGAAGCGCTGAATCTGGAGCTTTGGCTGTTGGAACTTCGGCGGCGGACTCGATTGAGATTGAAAGAAAGGAGCAGGCCTTGGTCTCGTTATAAAGGGTTGAATACCAAGAGCCCTCCGTGGGCGTTTGGGACTCGTAGCCGATAGAGGGCGTGCCAGCGAACGCGGTTGGAGTTCTACGCCCGTATTGATGAGGATCCCAGAATATGGGGAGCACGATCTCGCTTTGATAAGGCGTGCCAGAAACCGCCTTGCTATGTGGCCCGAGGTGGGACAGCAAAAAGCGATTTGAATAAAGGCCTAGCCATGGTGTGATGTCACGCCGCGGAATATGTCAGCAGATCTGTGTAAAAATTATTCTCTCTATGGTGGTATGTGGAACTTGTTTTGCAGAGCCGGACACTATCCTTGTGTTCAAAATCTTCTATGAAGAATTCGGAGGAGGAACCCGCCTTGCAATGCAAGAAGACAATATCTTGCGCCGGACTTCGTCGTCATTGAAGCCTGGTTGAGGAGACTCTTGAGGAGTCCTAGACTAGGGGTGTCCAGGATAGCGAAATATCAACTTTGGCGGACTCTAAACTATGAAGATACAAGGCTGCGAGACTCGTCTGTGTCAGGATGGGAATTTCCTTGGCGTGGAAGGCAAGCTTGCAATCTGAATATGTAGATCCCCTACCATTGTAACCCGACCCGTGTAACCCTAACCCTCTTGATGTCTATATAAGCCGGAGGGTTTTAGTCCGTAGGGCGAACAACAATCATACCATAGGCTAGGTTCAAGGTTTAGCCTCTTGATCTCGTGGTAGATCTACTCTTGTACTACCCATATCATAAACATTAATCAAGCGGGAGTAGGGTTTTGCCTCCATCGAGAGGGCGAACACAGGTAAAAACATTATGTCCCTTGTCTCCTGTTACCATCCGCTAGGCGGCTTGATTGGGACCCCCTACGAGATCCGCTGGTTTGACACCGACATTGGTGCTTTCATTGAGAGTTCCTCACGTGTAAATCCTTTGAGGAGACACTGGACTAGGGGTGTCGGGACAGCGGACTATCAATATCGTCGGACTCGATCTCGAAGATAGAAGATTGAAGACTCGGCTCGTGTCAGGAAGGTACTTTCCTTGGCGTGGAAGGCAAGCTTGCAATCTGGATATGTAGATCTCCTACCATTGTAACCGACTCTACCTGTAACCCTAGCCTCTCCGGTGTCTATATAAACCGGAGGGCTTTAATCGTCAGGACATAACATTACATCTCAACAATCATACCATAGGCTAGCTTCTAGGGTTTAGCCTCCTTGATCTCGTGGTAGATCTACTCTTGTACTACCCATATCATCAATATTAATCAAGCGGGGCGTAGGGGTATTACCTCTATCGAGAGGGCCTGAACACAGGTAAAAACATTGTGTCCTCGTCTCCTGTTACCATCCGCCTAGGCGCATACAGTTTGTGACCCCCTACCCGAGATCCGCGGTTTGACACGACATTGGTGCTTTCATTGAGAGTTCCTCTGTGTCGTCCCGATAGGCCGATGGCATCTTCAACCATCAATGCTGTCGGTGAGACTTTTCTCCTGGACAGATCTTCATATTCGGCGGCTTTGTACTAGGGCCAATTCTCTTGGCCATCTGGAAGCGGATCAGCTTCGCCCTGGCGTCGGCAGTCAGTTGAGCTTGAACTTCACGGCCGATGTGCGGAGACTTGATCTTCAGCGGACTCGAGCCACAGCCAAAGCGCCCGCCTTTGTGGCGATGGGCATGATCTAGCTCTGCCGGCGGGCGGTGCTTTGGCGCCCTTTTCGAATCGCTCGGCTACTGGCGGAGCGATTGCCCATAATGAGGGCGGTGGATAGGCGCCACCACAGGGGGCTTCAACATCCCGGCGATGGAGCTGAATACCGATCTTGTCCCTGCGAAACTTCGTGATCGGCGCGGACTCCTCGCCGGACTCCGAGCCTCCAGCGCCCGCCAATTCGCGGATTGGGCGCGGTTATGGAATTCACCCGCGGACATCTTCGGCCTTTCGCCTTTTGGCGATATCCTGAATTCTCTGAAGCATCTCTCGCTATCGGGAGAATCTGGCGGACTATGGCGGGGCGGTTGGAGATTCGGACGGCGAAGAAATTGATGCCCACCCACCACCCACTTTGTAGCCCATCGAGATCTAACCGACATGCTGAACTCGACTCGATGACATCGATGCTATGGGCGATGATGCGGAGGCGATCGGGAACCAGCGCCTACAGAGGCCGCTGGAAGGCCACCTCGTCATATGGCGTCTACATGGTGGATACCCCAAAGAAGGGATGGCGGCGCAGCGGAGAAGATTCTCTAAAAAGCGGCCAACGCCCGGCGTCGTGGCGCCGCTCTAAATCCGCCACAACAAGAATGGAGATTCGGCCGAGAGACAATAACACTCCGGAGAGTGCAGAAAGCGATCCCCTCACCGCAAGACTCAGCGCGGGAGGGCCTTGAGCAAGCCCCGCTGACAGGCGGGAGCGAAGGGGTTGAGGATGATAACTATATGCCTCCCTCGAAGGCAAGCGAGCCTCAGCGATGATGAATTCGTCATGCCGAGATCCCGTCGAACAAGAAGCGCTTGAGGGCGGGCTCATAGCCCGGACAAATAGCCTAAAAAAAACAACAACTCAAGGCGATCAAGATCTGCTAGCCGATCGATGGACCGAGGTCCTCGCGGCGAAAAGTATAAGCTTCGAACTCCTCAAAAAGTTACCCAAGGCATAAGCTGCTCCCCGATTAGAGGAGGAAGCATACATACCTTTATCACCGGCGCGCGACATGGCTGACCGACCACCCGTGGTCGCGGCGAGCATTGAGCCTGACCAAGACCGTACCCGACCTCGATCCAAGTCTGCAAGCCAAAAGGCAGCGCGGACTTGCGAGACATCTTGGAGGACAAAGCAAGACAATCCAGATCCATCTATGGATCACGTGGGCGCCCTCGACCCAGCGAATACCGTCGCGCCGGACATGCGCCGGCGGGCGAACATAGCAGACGGCGCTCCCTCGAGCTGCGTCGCGATATTACTCATCTGAGCGCCACACACCGTTATGCTTCACGGTGAAGTAATGGATCATCGGATCCCGAAAGGTTCAAACCCGTGAATATCGAATCTTACGATGGTACAACAGACCAGCGGTGTGGATCGAAGATTATCTTCTCCACATCCATATGGCCCATGGCGGCAATCTCACGCCATCAAATATCTCCTCAAGCTTAAGGACCAGCTCGGCATTGGCTTAACAGCCTGCCCGCGAGTCGATTGGGTGTTGGGAAGACACAGGGCGCGTTCCTTGATAACTTTCAAGGTACATCGTGCGACCACGACGCCCGATGACCTAAGCCACATTATTCAGCAGCTGGCGAATCGGCGGACAATTACAGACACGGTTCTTGGCGAAGAAAAATCAAATCGTCATTGTCCGGATCACGGAGGCCCTACACCCTTCAAACATAACATCCGGGACGAATGGCTGGCCCGGCACACAGGGCGGAGAAGCGAAATCCATGGCAGCCCTCACGCCGTTAATGACCGCTTTTGCGGGAGAGGACAACTAGCTATTGCAGCAACAATCTCGCAAAAATTCTGGCGGTCCGGACACTAAGGATAATCCACGGCGAGTCACGTCGAATCAAAACAAGCGCCGCGATGCTGGCGGCGACAAGGAGGATCTGGCGGTCAATGCGGATTCGAGCTCAAAACCGGTCAGCGGAAGAAGCCATTTAAAGAACAACTCGGGCCCGTCAATCTGGACGAATACTCGACCGCTCATGCGGATACATGGCACCCCGAAAAACCAGCTAATCACACCAATAGAGATTGTTGGGTGTTCAAGCGGTAGGCAAGTTAATTGCGAACACAATGACAAGGGGCTAAATAAGCGGCGGCGAGGAAGAAACCCGGCCACCGAACAACGAGAGGGCGAAAGGTTTCCCCCACAAGTGCAGACGGTGAATATGATTCTGCGACCCATATACCCAAGAGGAGAGGAAGCGCGCACTGGGGCGTCTATGCGATGGAGCAGTCGCCCCAAAGTTCAATCCATGGTCCTCTTGTCCGATCACTTTTGATCGGCGAGACCATCCGACCAGCATCGTCATGGCGGATTCGCGCATTGGTCTTAGACCCAATCGTCGATGGATTTCACCTCACAAGAGTCTGATGGGCGGCGGCAACTGAACACTGCTTTACGAGGACACGGTGTGCAAAATGGGCATAGACCCATCCAGGATCAAACCTACTAAGACAACCTTTAAAGGTGTCATCGAGTGGAAGCCAAGCTATGCAGGCTCGATCTGCTGGAAGTGGTCTTGGATCCCGGATAATTTCGAAGCGAAGAGTTGATCTTGATATAGTCCCGTTCGTAGCGGCTATCATGCCTGCTTTCGGACGAACAGCGTTACAAAGTTCAGCGCGGTGCGCATTATGCATACCTAAAGCTCAAAATGCGGGCCCTCGTGGAGTCATTACGGTCAATGGGAATACGGGCGCTCCTCGAGCGGAGGAACATCTGGCGGCTCTCGCGGAAATCTGAGCAGCCTTCTCGGCAATTCTCTAGTCGGCAATCAAAAGCGGATGCATCAAAGCGGCGCGGGCAACACTAACCAAGACCACTGGCGCGATCGGGCAGCAGCGTATGCAATCGGCCCCACCCTCGCCGCGCATGATCACAAGAATAACACTCGCGTACATCATTACGCTTTGGAGATACCATGGGCGCGGGGAGGGCTTAACCTAAGGACCAAAGTGCGGCTCGACCGCACCGAATCATGCTAGCACCTCCCTTGGTTTTATTTTTATCTTTTCTTCTTATACATATACAGGACTCCATTAACGAGAAGCCACATCCGACGGCGAACTTGCAGAACTCCACGATCTGTGATCGAGGGATTAAAAAGAAGGCTGCGGCAGCCGAACACTCAGGGGCTTCTATTCCCCAGGTCACAGGTGTGATTAAGCCCGAACACTTTCACAAGTTCGGCACCCCAAACTTATAGCATTATATGAATCAGCTCCGAATCATGTCTTGGGTCAATAGTTGGGTTTGCCCGGCTCCCATGTTTTGGTACCTTACGTTCCGTTCCGTCGGCTAAGGTAGCACTGGGAGAACCACTGTGATTGCGCCCGGTTGAGCAGATTAGCATATAGTGGAGAAAGCTAAAATTGGCGGCATGATAAGGCGAGGCGGTACATTTGTTAGAAGGTCTTTTGGTCCCTAAAGACTCATGCGCTTGGCGAAGTTAGGATGATGTCCGCGCCGAAGCGTGGATAGCGCCCAGTTGATCTTCGAATACAGGGCTTCGAAATTTAAAATTATAGAATTCTATGGCTAAGTGAGAGTGTTCAAGCATTATAAGTCCGGTTGCCTTGTTAAATGCGTGTTGGCGCCTCCTAGATGGACCCAAAAATGGGAACAAGAGTGCTCAAGTTTATCACCGAACACCCGGCACTCGTGGCTTGGGGCTGAAAGCCAACGACTTGCCATCTCTCGGATTTAACAAGCGGCGCCTGAAGGTAATATTTTAAATTCAACAAAGCGTTGCTCATGGCGCATATAAATGAAGTTTTCAATGCAGGATAAAAAACTGCGAGTTCACTCAAAGATTACATTAAGGGGCACTCATCCGCAATATCGCGGGCTCCCTTGAGGACAACTTTATAATATCGCTCCGGTGTGCGATGCTCCTTGCGGCGGCGGGTCCGTGAAGCTTCTCGCATCCAGCTTTGCCCCATTGCACCTTTATGCGGGCAAGGGCCCGGCAGCGCCTTCAATGCGGCGGGCGCTTGATCACATCAGCACTGGGGCATGCATCCACTAACCGCGCGCACTAGGCCAAAGTAGCTACCGGGCATGGCTGCCCGAACCCTGACCGGTATGAGGCCCTTCATGGCCTCCTCGGCTACCTTGTGGAGTTCGACCAGTTGCTTGAATTTGGTAAGCGGAAACACCGGATGGCGGCCTCGGTGTCTTGAGACGAAGACCTTCTCCGTTGAGCTCCCCTCCTCGCCACGATAGAAGCGGCGGCATTAGGCGCACTTCTGGCGGAATCTGCAAATGCCCACTGAGAGAGCTCGAATTCGGGTAAGTATCCGGTAATTTACATTAACATGCTTGCTCTGCATGAAAAGCATTACCACGCCGCTATCTTCTTCATGTCCTCTACTTCCATATGGGCCTTACGGGCCTCGGCCTTAGCGGACTCGGCCCTTTCGAGGCGTGAGGCAAGCTCGGACTCTCGAGTCTTGGAGTCACGCTCCAAACTCTCATGCTTTTCCATGAGCACAGGAGCTCTTGCGAACTTCCGCCACCGGCGCCGCTTGCTTTTCTCGCTCGATCCGTTACGTGGCGCATTGCGTTCGGCCCACGGACACGGCATCCTTGAGGCTGCCACCTCGTTAGTGGCCCTGCATTACATATATTATCCTTGTTAATCTTGTTTGCAACCAAAACCCTTTTACGTAAGGTACTTATTTAGCGTGGTGTTATTCACCTTCTTTTCCTTGAGCTGCCTCTTGGCATGGCGAGCTCTTGCTCCGACCGCTCAAGATCCTTCTTGACGCCTCGACCTCCGCCCGTTAATGCGGCGAGAGGTCAATAAGCGCAACACTGCAAACCCATATCGACATATTTTTAGCAACCCTGCGTATATCTTGTTAGATCCTTAGTCGGCTTTTCTTTTGAACACGAACTAAGCATCGAGAAACTCTTGTCTATGCGGTATTACATTACATTATTTTAAAACTTCTTACCTCAAAGCACTGTTAGAAGGCTGTTGCGAGGCTTCAGTCAAGCCCGCCCTTGGCGGCTGGACCTTCTCAATCACCGCACTCATGAGAGTGCGGTGTTCTTCCTCGATGGAGCGCCTTTAAGCGCCTCAGCGGGTTGTCCGGCGCCTCGGTTGGGCAGAGGCCGCCCGGCATGCAGATCTGCCCTTCTTTGAAGGGCCGCTTGCGGACTCTGGAACCGCTGCGGGTTCGAGGTGGAGTCGACCACGATGTGCAGGGGGCTGCTGGCGGCACCTCGGAGCCTCCTCTGGCGAGTCCCTACGTGTGATTCCGCCTCGTCGTCCTCGTCGACCGCGTGGGGTAAGCGGTCGGGATGGAATTTACATCCGGCGGTGCCAAGAACCGCTCATCGAGTCGGGAAGATCGTCAGCGATCGGACTACTGCGTAGAATGCGGCGTTAGAAGGGCGCTACATGGCATCTGATGCGGCATATAAATGATCTGAATACTTACGATCTGCGGGGCCTTTGGCCCTTGGAGGCCCTCTTCCTCGCCAACATTGATGTTGGCGAAAGCTATCGAGGATAGTTCTCCCCTCTTGGACCCTTGGCCGCCCGGTTGGGAGGCCCTCCTCTTCCTCTCTCCTCCTCCGGGAGAGTACTCCTCTTCCTCCTCCTCCGTCTTGAGGAGAGTCCTCGTCATCGTCGGGGCGCCTAATTCAGGGAACTCTTTCGAGTCCCGTCGCCACCTTCTTGGCCTTCTTCTCGGCACCGTACGGTGCGGGACCAGCAACCTTGCTAGCGGGCATCCCTGGTTCTTGGCATGGGGCGGGGCTGATAAGCAACAGCCTTCTCCATCGATCTGTCAAGAAGAAGCAGATTAAAAACCTCGCTAGAGTCAATCTAACTACTATAAGTGTCCGTAATGGGGTGAATCACTTACCTCGTTAATCCGGAGGCTGCAAGCTGAATCCGCGGTCTTGATCGCGGATGCGGGGCTTCAGCGCCCTTGAACAGCACCCTCCGAGGCGCCCGTGCGTAGTATCGAAGAGCCGCTCAACATCTGGTGCTGTTCGGATTAAACTCCACAGATTAAGTGCCGTTCTTGCATGCGGGAGAATCCGCCGGAGGAGCATGACTGGACCACGTCGACAAGCGGAGCCTATTGCTCACCGGCTTCTTGATGCGGGCTCGAAGTCCGTCACCTCCACGGATCACCCCTTGCAAGCCCTTCTCTTTCCGGAGGTGAGCTGCGTGGGGATTCGAATCTAAATTCGGGCCGCCGCCCATGTAAGCTTGCGGCTCGGTGATGTAGAACCACCCGATTGCCACCCCTTGGCGGAGTCTCGAAGGTCCCTTCTAGCCAAGGGGCGTTGGGCGGCTGCCCAACATGGCGCCTCCGCATTCGCTTGCGTCCCCTTCACAACCTTGACAGCGTTGAAGGTCTTGAGCCCCGGGCGAAGTGGGGCTGGATGCGAGAAAGGCCTCGCACCTGACGATAAGCGCCGAGATGTTGAGGGCGAAGTTGGCGCGGATCGTGGAAATCGGGCCGTAGTAAAACATGAGGCCCCGGACGAATGGATGGGCGGAAAGCCCGTCCAGCGGAGGAAGTGGGGAAGGAAAACAACCCTCGTGAGGCCACAGGGGTAGGAATGAGCTGCCTGCGTCAGGCGTGATCGATGCTGATGTCGCCCGGAAGGTATCCGGCGTCGCGGCTGGTGATGTCCTCCTCCTTGGCGGTGGAGGCCATCCATTTCCTCCCCTCCGGACATATTCGGAGAAGGGTTGAGGCGGGATCTGTGAGCTTGGGCATTGGAGCTTGAGTTACAAGGAAGGATATGCAAAGGAGGAAGAAAGTGTAGGTGAGAAAGGTAAATCCTTATCCCTTATATAGAGGAGACGAAACTATCGTCCCTACCCGGCTGGTAAAACTCGCTTATCTCCCAAAGCGCCACCATCAATGGCGCGGTTGGGTTACTTACGTATTGATGAGAATCCGGAATAAAGGGAACACGATCTCCGCTTGACGGGGCGTGCCAAAGAAACGCTTCGCTAAGCGTCTTTGAGGTGGTATAGTAATTCAAACAAAGGCTTGGCGCGGTGTGATGTCACGCCGCATATCGTCGGCGATTGGATCGGTATATATGTCTTATTCTCTCTCACGATGGAATGTGGAATTTATTTTTGCGAGCGGACACTATCACGGTGTTCATTATTTTCTCGAATTATTCAAGGGAGAACCCGCCTTGCAATGCCGAACATTATGCGCGCCGGACTTATCGTCATTGAAAACTGGTTCGAGAGCTCTTGAGGAGACACTGGACTAGGGGTGTCGGACAGCCGGACTATCAATATCCGGACTCCGATCTACGAAGATAGAAGATTGAAGACTCCGGCTCGTGTCAGGAAGGTACTTTCCTTGGCGTGGAAGGCAAGCTTGCAATCTGGGATATGTAGATCTCCTACCATTGTAACCGACTACTGTGTAACCCTAGCCTCTCCGATGTCTATATAAACCGGAGGGCTTTAGTCCGTAGGACACAACATTACATCTCAACAATCATACCATAGGCTAGCTTCTGGGGTTTAGCCTCCTTGATCTCGTGGTAGATCTACTCTTGTACTACCGTATCATCAATATTAATCAAGCGGGGCGTGAGGTATTACCTCTATCGAGAGGGCTGAACTTGGGTAAAAACATTGTGTCCCTCGTCTCCTGTTACCATCCGCCTAGGCGCGCAGTTCGGGACCCCCTACCCGAGATCCGCCGGTTTTGACACCGACAGTCACCTTTAGGCCCGATGGCTCCTTCAATCATCAACAACGCGCGGTCGAGGTTGGACTTTTCTCCCGGACAGATCTTACGTATTCGGCGGCTTTTGCTGCGGGCAATTCCTAGGCCATACTGGAAGCGGAAAAGCTTCGCCCTGGCCATCGAGTAAGGTCGGGAGTTTGAATTACGGTAGCGTCCCGTGGAGACTTGATCTTCGGCAGTTGAGCCCGCGACCAGCGCGCGCACTATATCGGCGAGGCGATCTAGCTACGCCTTTGAGCAGTACCACAGGAGGCGCACGAGCCGCTCAGGCCCTTAGCTTCGGGCGAGTTCGCCGATCGAGGACTACGGCGATTGAGGCCAAACACCATCCTGTCCGCTGCTGCTTCGTGACTCAAGGTGCGGACTCCTCTCCGGACTCCGAACCTTCGCGCCCACCTTGTCGAATCCGGTTGGGCGCTGTTATGGAGTTCACTGCGCGGACATCTTTTGCTTTTTCGCCCTTCGGTGACATCTGAACATCACGAAAGTCTCTCTCTTTGCTCGGAGAGCCCTCGCCGGACTATGGTCGGGAAGGTTGGGACACGGACGATGAAGAATTCACGCCCGCCACCACCCACTTTGTAGCCCTGTCGATGATTTAACCGACATGCTCGACTTTGACTCCGAAGACATCGGCGGTATGGGCGGCGATGCGGGAGCGACCAGAACCAGCGCCTCGAGGCCTTTGGAAGGCCACCTCAACTCACGACGTATATATGGTGGATACACCCAAAGGAAGCGATAACGAGGAACAACGGGACACTGCGAAAGATAATTCCCTCAAAAAGCAGTCAAAACGGCAACGTAAGCACCGCTCAAAGTCCCGCCTCGACAAAGACAGCACCCATCTGAGACCCAGCCATAGAGCGAGGCGAATCGGTGGGCGGCGAACATGCCCTCGAGCAACCATCGAGCAGGATAACTTGGATAAACAATCCATCCCGCCCGAAGATAACGAGTCCAGGACGATCTCACGCGAGACACATTGTTGGAGCGAGAAGAACCTCCACAAAAGGCTGCGTCGCCCTTGCACATAGTCACGAAGAAGCGAAGCAGCTCAAAACAGCGGAAGAGCGCTTTTCGAATGAGATGGAGCAAAGTACTCAACACATGAACAAATCTGGCGATAGTGCGCCAAACAAAAGCTACCCGAGCGCAAACTACTTGCGAATTTGGCGAGAGGCCGTAGAAGCCCCACAATAAAAAAAAGAACAAAGAGGCCACCGGTCGGATAAGCGACCACACAACAAACATAGGCGGCAAGTGGCACGCTTGCACAAGCCCGACCTTGCGATCGCATATGGATTAGCCCCAAAAGCATGGCCAAGTTAGGTCTATCTATGGGCCAAGAAAACAAGCTCTAGCGAGCAATGCGACACGTCAAGTATCCGAACATCACGGCACACCCAAATATGAGGCGCCGTGCACCCTATGTTTCACCGATGAGGTGCTGGATCATGAATTTCGGCGAGATTCAAGCCCGTAAACATAGAGGCATCTGACGGAACAACAGACCACAGAGTGCGGATTGAGATTACATCCTCCACATACACATGGCCAGAGGAGATGACCTCCTTGCCATAAAATATTTACCCCTCAAGCTCAAAGGGCCAGCCCGGCATTGGCTCAAAAGCCTCCCGGAAAATACCATTGGAAGTTGGGAAGAGCTCGAGGATGCATTTTGGGCAAATTTTCAGGGGACTTTTGTCCGCTGTCCGGATGCAGATGATTTAATTCACATAACTCAACATCCCGGAGAGTCACCCCGCAAATTCTGGAGCAGGTTCCTCACCAAAAAGAACCAAATAGTCGATTGTCCGGACGCCGAAGCCTTAGCAGCTTTCAAACACAACGTCCGAGACGAATGGCTCATGTGAACATATTGGCCAAGAAAAGCGAGAACAATGGGCCACTAACAAGCCTCAAGACCGCTTTTTGCGGGAGGAGAGGATAGTGGCTGGCAAGATGCAGCACCAGTGACCCAAGTACATCCGAGGTTAGGGATGGAAATGGGAAACCACAGCGCAGCAAGGACGATGCGGACCAAGGGAAGCAGTCCAGAAGAAACACGGCGATCAGCCCGGATTCAAAAGCTCTCGGCAGAACAATAAAAAACTTCGTCTTAAGGACAACAGCGACGAGCTGTCCAACCTAAACAAAACCTTGGACAAGATATGCCAAATCCACAGTACCCCCGGGATGCACGCAAACCATACCCCAGAGATTGTTGGGTCTCCATGAAGGAAATATGCCCTAGAGGCAATAATAAAGTTATTATTTATTTCCTCATATCATGATAAATGTTTATTATTCATGCTAGAATTGTATTAACGGAAACATGATACATGTGTGAATACATAGACAAACATATAGTCACTAGTATGCCTCTACTTGACTAGCTCATTAATCAAAGATGGTCATGTTTCCGACCATAGACATGTGTTGTCATTTGATTAGTGGGATCACATCATTAGAAGAATGATGTGATTGACATGACCCATTTTGTTAGCCTAGCACTTGATCGTTTAGTATCTTGCTATTGCTTTCTTCATGACTTATACAAAGTTCCTGCAACTATGAGTTGTGCAACTCCGTGTACGGAAGAACACTTTGTGTGCTACCAAGCGTCTAGCGTAAGCTGGGTGATTATAAAGGTGCTCTCAGGTGTTTCCGAAGGTTCATGTTGAGTTGGCATAATTGAGATTAGGATTTGTCACTCCGATTGTCGGAGAGGTATCTCTGGGCCCTCTCGGTAATACTCATCACTTAAGCCTTGCAAGCATATAACTAATGAGTTAGTTATGAGATGACGTATTCTGAGCGAGTAAAAAGACTTGCGGTAGCGAGATTGAACTAGGTATTGGATACAAGCGATCAAATCTCGGGCAAGTAACTATACCGATGACAAAGGGAACAAAGTATGTTGTTATGCGGTTTGACCGATAAAGATCTTCGTAGAATATGTAGGAACCAATATGGGCATCCAGGTCCGCTATTGGTTATTGACGAGGCGTGTCTCGGTCATGTCTACATTGTTCTCGAACCGTAAGGTCCTGCGCTTAAGGTTTCGATGACAATTATATTATGAGTTTATGTATTTTGATGTACGAAGGTTGTTGAGTCCGGATATGATCACGGACATGACGAGGAGTCTCGAAATGGTCGAGACATAAAGATTGATATATTGGACGGATATATTTGGACACGGAAAGGTTCGGAGAGTTTGGAATATCTAGGAGGAGGAGGTTCTGGAACCCCGGAAGTATATGGGCCTTATTGGGCCCATGTAGGAGAAGGAGAAGGAGCAAGGGAGGGCGCCCCCAAGCCCAATCCGAATTGGGGAGGGGCGGCCCCCCTTCTCCTCCCCTCTTCCTTCCTACTACTAGTACTACTTCCTAATACTAGTACTCCTTCCTTCCCCTCCAAATAAGATAAGGAAAAAAAGGAAACCTACTTGGAGTAGGTTTCCCCCTCCTATAGCGCGCCCCCTTGGGCTAGCCACCTCCTCCCTCCCTCCTTTATATCACGGGGTGGGGGCACCCTAGAACACACAAGTTGATCATTGATCGTTCCTTAGCCGTGTGCGGTGCCCCCTCACGATATTACACCTCGGTCATATTGTGGCGGTGCTTAGGCGAAGCCTGCGGCGAGAGAACATCAAGATCGTCCCACCCCGTCGTCTTGTGGAACTCCCCTCGGGGCCTCTCTGGATTGGAGATCGAGGTGCGTCATCGAGCTGTCGCGTGTCAAGAACTTCGGAGGTGCGAATGCGGTGCTTGGATCGGTCGGACCGGGAGGGCGTCGACTACTTCCTCTCGTTGCGTCAGCGCTTCGCTTGGTCTCTGAGAGTGCGTAGACAACACTCTCCCCTCGTTGCTATATCATCACCATGATCTTGCGTGTGCGTAGGAAATTTTTGAAATTACTCGTTCCCCATGATGGCATCGAGCCTAGGTTTTATGGTTTGATGTTATATGCGAGTAGAACACAAGTGAGTTGTGGGCGATATAAGTCATCTGCCTACCAGCATGTCATACTTTGGTTCAGCGGTATTGTTGGATGAAGCGGCCGGACCGACATTACAGCGTGCGCTTCTGCGAGACTGGTTTCCGCCGTGCTTTGCACACGGTGACTAGCGGTGTCTGTTTCTCCAACTTTAGTTGAACCGAGTGTGGCTCGCCGGTCCTTGTGAAGGTTAAAAAGCAGTCTATTTGACAAACTATCGTTGTGGTTTTGATGCGTAGGTGAGATTGGTTCTTGCTTAAGCCCGTAGCAGCCACGTAAAATTTGCAACAACAAAGTAGAGGGCGTCTAACTTGTTTTGCAGGGCATGTTGTGATGTGATATGGTCAAGGCGTGATGCTATATTTTATTGTATGAGATGATCATGTTTTGTAACGAAGTTATCGGCAGCTGGCAGGAGCCATATGGTTGTCGCTTTATTGTATGAAATGCAAGCATACATAATTGCTTTACTTTATCACTAAGCGGTAGCGATAGTCGTAGAAGCAATAGATGGCGTAAGCGACAACGATGCTACGATGGAGATCAAGGTGTCGGCGCGGTGGCGATGGTGATCACGGCGGTGCTTGGAGATGGGGATCACAAGCACAAGATGATGATGGCCATATCATATCACTTATATTGATTGCATGTGATGTTTATCCTTTATGCATCTTATCTTGCTTTGATTGGCGGTAGCATTTTAAGATGATCTCTCACTAAAATTATCAAGTAGTGTTCTCCACAGTATGCACCGTTGCCAAAGTTAAATCGTCGAGACACCACGTGATGATCGGGTGTGATAAGCTCTCGTCCATCTACAGCGGGTGCAAGCCAGTTTTGCACACGAGAATACTCGAGTTAAACTTGCGAGCCTAGCATATGCAGATATGGCCTCGGAACACGGAGACCGAAAGGTCGGCGTGAATCATATAGTAGATATGATCAACATAATGATGTTCACCATTGAAAACTACTCCATCTCACGTGATGATCGGTTATGGTTTAGTTGATTTGGATCACGTGATCACTTAGATGACTAGAGATGTCT
Organism: Aegilops speltoides; assembly: GCA_021437245.1. NCBI lineage: Eukaryota > Viridiplantae > Streptophyta > Magnoliopsida > Poales > Poaceae > Aegilops > Aegilops speltoides. The sequence goes on from JAHHZJ010003215.1 coordinate 21,835, forward strand.
GTCTAAGTGGGAGTTCTTAAGTAATATGATTAATTGAACTTAAATTTATCATGAACTTAGTACTGATAGTATCTTGCTTGTCTATGTTTGTTTGTAGATAGATGGCTCGTCTTTGTTGTTCCGTTGAATTTTAATCGTTCCTTGAGAAAGCAAAGTTGAAAGATGATGGTAGCAATTACATTTGGGTCCGTAACACGAGATTATCCTCATTGCTGCCTGAGAAGAGTTACGTCTGGAAGCACCGCTGGGTGCGAACCTCTTCTTGATGATCTGGCAGCGGCGTTAGAACGTCTGGCGAGCAAAGCTGATGACTACTCTATAGTTCGATGTGCCATGCTACGGCTTAGAACCGGGTCTTCAACGGCGTTTTGAGCGTCATGGAGCATATGAGATGTTCAGGAGTTGAAGTTAATATTTCAAGCAAATGCCGGATTGAGAGATATGAAGTCTCCAATAAGTTCTATAGCTGCAAGATGGAGGAGAATAGTTACGTCGGTGAACATATACTCAGAATATGCGGGTATAACAATCACTTGATTCAGCGGGAGTTAATCTTCACGATGATAGTGTCATTGACAGAATTCTTCAATCACTGCCACCAAGCTACAAGAGCTTTGTGATGAACTATAATATGCAAGGGATGAACAAGACTATTCGAGCTCTTAGCGATCTTTGAAAGCAGCGGAGGTAGAAATCAGAAGGAGCATCAAGTGTTGATGGTCAACAAGACCACTAGTTTCAAGAAAAAGGGCAAAGGAAGAAGAAGGGAACTTCAAAAGAGCGGCAAGCAAGTTGCTGCTCAAGAGAAAAACCCAAGTCTGGACCTAAGCACTGAAATTGAGTGCTTCTCTGCCAAGCGGTAGTCCTTTGGAGCGGAACTGCCCCAAGTATTTGGCGGATAAGAAGGATGGCAAAGTGAACAAAGGTATATGTGATATACATGTTATTGATGTGTACCTAACTAGAGCTCGTAGTAGCACTTGGGTATTTGATCTTGGTTACATTGCTAATATTTGCAACTCGAAGCAGGGACTACGGAATAAGCGAGCATTGGCCAGGGCGAGGTGACGATCTTGGCGTGGGAAGCGGTTCCAAAGTCGATGTGATCACCGTCGACACGCTACCTCTACATCTACCATCGGGATTAGTTTTAGACCTAAATAATTGTTATTTGGTGCTGCGTTGAGCATGAACATTATATCTGGATCTTGTTTGATGCGAGGCGGTTATTCATTTAAATCGAGAGAATAATGGTTGTTCTATTTATATGAGTAATATCTTTTATGGTCATGCACCCTTGAAGAGTGGTCTATTTTATTGAATCTCGATAGTAGTGATACACATATTCATAATGTTGAAGCCAAAAGATGCGAGTTGATAATGATAGTGCAACTTATTTGTGCTTTGCCGTTTAGGTCATATCGATTGTAAAGCGCATGAAGAAACTCCATCTTGATGGACTTACGGAATCACTTGATTATGAATCACTTGGTACTTGCGAACCGTGCCTCATGGGCAAGATGACTAAAACACCGTTCTCGGTACTATGGAGAGAGCAACAGATTTGTTGGAAATCATACATACAGATGTATGTGGCCGATGAATGTTGAGGCTCGTGGCGGATATCGTTATTTTCTCACCTTCACAGATGATTTGAGCAGATATGGGTATATCTACTTAATGAAGCACAAGTCTGAAACATTTGAAAAGTTCAAAGAATTTGAGTGAAGTAGAAAATCATCGTAACAAGAAAATAAAGTTTCTCGATCGATCGTGGAGGAGAATATTTGAGTTCTGAGTTTGGTTTACATTTGAAACAATGCGGAATAGTTTAGCAACTCCGCCACTGGAACACCACAGCGAAATGGTGTGTCGAGCGTCATGTCGTACTTTACTTGATATGGTGCGATCTATGATGTCTCTTACCGATTTACGCTATCGTTTTGGGGTTATGCTTTAGAGGCGGCGCATTCACGTTAAATAGGGCACCATCAAAATCCGTTGAGGCGGCGCCTTATGAACTATGGTTTGGCAAGAAACCAAAGTTGTCGTTTCTTAAAGTTTGGGGCTGCGATGCTTATGTGAAGAAACTTCAACGGATAAGCTCGAACCCAAATCGAATGTGTCTTCATAGGATACCCAAAGAAGCTGTTGGGTACACCTTCTATCACAGATCCGAAGGCAAAACATTTGTTGCTAAGAATGGATCCTTTCTAGAAAGAATTTCTCTCGAAAGAAGTGAGTGGGAGGAAAGTAGAACTTGATGAGATAAGCGTATCTACTCCCTTGTTGGAAGGTAGTTCATCACGAGAACCGGTTCCGTGACAACTACACCAACTAGTGAGGAAGCTAATGATATTGATCATGAAACTTGAGATCAAGTTTCTGCTGAACCTCGTAGGTCTACGAGTAAGATCCGCACGAGTGATGCGGTAATCCTATTACGGAAGTCATGTTACTTGACCATGATGAACCTCGAACTATGAGAAGCGATGATGAGCCAGATTCGCAAAATGGCTGGAGGCCATGAAATCTGAGATAGGATCCATGTATGAAAACAAAGTATGGACTTTGGTTGACTTGCCCGATGATCGGCAAGCCATTGAGAATAAATGGATCTTTAAGAAGAAGGCGGCGGCTGATGGTAATATTCTGTCTATAAAGCTCGACTTGTTGCGAAAGGTTTTCGACAAGTTCAAGGGTTGACTACGATGAGACTTTCTCACCCGTGGCGATGCTTAAGTCTGTCCGAATCATGTTGGCTATTGCTGCATTTCATGATTATGAAATTTGGCAAATGGATGTCAAGACTGCATTCTTGAATGGATTTCTAGAAGAAGAGTTGTATATGATGCAGCGGAAGGTTTTGTTGATCCAAAAGTCTTGACAAAGTGTGCAAGCTCAACGTTCCATTTATGGACTGGTGCAAGCATCTCGGAGTTGGAATAAGCGTTTTGATAGTGTGATCAAAGCATATGGTTTTATCTGAGACTTTTGGAGAAGCTGTATTTACAAGAAAGTGAGTGGGAGCTCTGTAGCATTTCTAGTTTTATATGTTGATGACATATTATTAATTGGAAATGATATAGAATTTCTGGATAGCATAAAGGGATACTTGAATAAAAGTTTTTCGATGAAAGACCTCGGTGAAGCTGCTTACATATTAGGCATCAAGATCTATAGAGATAGATCAAGGCGGCTTAATAGGACTTTCACAAAGCACATACCTTGACAAAATATTGAAAAAGTTCAATATGGATCGAGGCAAAGAAAGGATTCTTGCACTGTGCTACAAGGTGTGAAGTTGAGTCGAACTCAATGCCCGACCACGGCGAGAAGATAGAGAAAATGAAAAATGTTCCTATGCTTGACCATAGGCTCTATCATGTATGCAATCTTGTGTACGGAGACGGCGTATGTAGCAATAAGCTTAGCGAGGAAGGTACCAAAGTAATCGAGTGGATCCTTTGGACAGCGGTCAAGAACATCTGAAATACGAAAAGGACTAAGGATATGTTTCTCGTATATGGAGGTGACAAAGAGCTAGTCGTAAATGGTTACGTCGATGCAAGCTTTGACACTGATCCGGACGATTCTAAATCGCAAACCGGATCGTGTTTTTATTAAGCGGTGGAGCTGTAAGTTGGTGCAGTTCTAAACAAAGCGTCGTGGCGGGATCTACATGTGAAGCGGAGTACATAGCTGCTTACGAAGCAGCAAATGAAGAATGCGGATGAAGGAGTTCATTTCCGATCTAGGTGTCATACCTAGTGCATCGGGACCAATGAAGATCTTCGTGACAATCTTGGTGCAATTGCCTTGGCAAAGGAATCCAGATTTCACAAGAGGACCAAGCACATCAAGAGGCGCTTCAATTCCATTGGGACCAAGTCCAAGTGGGAGACATAGAGATTTGCAAGATACATACGGATCTGAATGTTGCAGACCGTTGACTAAGCCTCTCTCACGAGCAAAACATGATCAGCACCAAGACTCCATGGGTGTTAGAATCATTACTATGTAATCTAGATTATTGACTCTAGTGCAAGTGGGAGGCTGAAGGAAATATGCCCTAGAGGCAATAATAAAGTTATTATTTATTTCCTCATATCATGATAAATGTTTATTATTCATGCTAGAATTGTATTAACGGAAACATGATACATGTGTGAATACATAGACAAACATATAGTCACTAGTATGCCTCTACTTGACTAGCTCATTAATCAAAGATGGTCATGTTTCGACCATAGACATGTGTTGTCATTTGATTAGTGGGATCACATCATTAGAAGAATGATGTGATTGACATGACCCATTTGTTAGCCTAGCACTTGATCGTTTAGTATCTGCTATTGCTTTCTTCATGACTTATACAAAGTTCCTGCAACTATGAGATTGTGCAACTCCGTGTCTACGGAAGAACACTTTGTGTGCTACCAAGCGTCTAGCATGCTGGGTGATTATAAAGGTGCTCTCTGGTGTTTCGAAGGTTCATGTTGAGTTGGCATAATTGAGATTAGGATTTGTCACTCCGATTGTCGGAGAGGTATCTCTGGGCCCTCTCGGTAATACTCATCACTTAAGCCTTGCAAGCATATAACTAATGAGTTAGTTATGAGATGGCGTATTCTGAGCGAGTAAAGAGACTTGCGGTAATGAGATTGAACTAGGTATTGGATACCGGCGATCAAATCTCGGGCAAGTAACTATACCGATGACAAAGGAACAAAGTATGTTGTTATGCGGTTTGACCGATAAAGATCTTCGTAGAATATGTAGGAACCAATATGGGCATCAGGTCCGCTATTGGTTATTGACGAGGCGTGTCTCGGTCATGTCTACATTGTTCTCGAACCGTAGAGTCCCTGCAGCAAGGTTTCGATGACAATTATATTATGAGTTTATGTATTTTGATGTACGAAGTTTGTTGAGTCCGGATATGATCACGGACATGACGAGGAGTCTCGAAATGGTCGAGACATAAAGATTGATATATTGGACGGATATATTTGGACAGGAAAGGTTCGGAAGAGTTTGAGAATATTTGGAGCTCGGGAGGTTACGGAACCCCGGGAAGTATATGGGCCTTATTGGGCCCATGTAGGAGGAAGGAGAAGGAGCAAGGGAGGCGCGCCCCAAGCCCAATCGGGTGGGGAGGGGCGGCCCCCTTTCCTTCTCCTTCCCCTCTTCCTATTCCTACTACTAGTACTACTTCCTACTAGTACTCCTTCCTTCCCCTCCAAATAAGATAAGGAAAAGAGGAAACCTACTTGGAGTAGGTTTCCCCCTCCTATATGCGCGCCCCCTTGGGCGGCCACCTCCTCCCTCCTCCTTTATATCAGGGGTAGGGGCACCCTAGAACACACAAGTTGATCATTGATCGTTCCTTAGCCGTGTGCGGTGCCCCCTCCACGATATTACACCTCGGTCATATTGTGGCGGTGCTTAGGCGAAGCCTGCGGCGAGAGAACATCAAGATCGTCACTGCGCCGTCGTCTTGTGGAACTCCCCTCGGGCCTCTCTTGGATTGGAGATCGAGGTGCGTCATCGAGCTGTCTGGCGTGTCAAGAACTTCGGAGGTGCGAATGCGGTGCTTGGATCGGTCGGACGGGAGGGCGTCGACTACTTCCTCTACGTTGCGTCAGCGCTTCGCTTCGGTCTCACGAGTGCGTAGACAACACTCTCCCTCGTTGCTATATCATCACCATGATCTTGCGTGTGCGTAGGAAATTTTTGAAATTACTCGTTCCCCAACAATGATCTTTTTCCAACTAAGTTCTTCTCTTTTCTGAGATGAACACCGTGCTACACCGTCCAGGATCTGGCTAGCTTGAGAACCACAGCGCAAACATGCGATGAGGACCCGTTGCAAGGATTACTGTAAACCTTTTTTACTGTCTCTTTTGATACACATCCCCCGATTTCTTGCTATAACCAAGGAGGAGGCTGGCGTTTTGGCATCGACCGCGTCAGAAATTTTTGCTCTTACCTGGACACTAGGGGCTTAGGGCATTGTTCTGCCCGTTTTCAAAAAGACCGAATACCTTAGGGAGTGTTCGGCGTCTCGAGTTAGGCCTTATATGCATCAGCTCCGAATCATGTCTTTGGTCAAATGTTGGGTTTGCCCGGCTCACTGTGTTTGCTGCCTTACGTTCAGCTCTATCGGCTAACTTGGCACCGGAGAACTCTGCGATTGTGCCCGGTTTGGCTTTGGTGAGCACCTTAGTAGAAAGCGGAAAAGCCCTATTTGTCATGATATAGCGTGAGGCTGATCGACCACTCGATGAGCCACGGAATGTTTAGAATTCCTCCGCATTAACAAGGACCGTTTCGGTCGAGCACACACGCCCGAATTCGGAGGCGCGGTGCCCTAGGGGCTATATAGTAGCCCATCATCGAACTCCTATGGCTAAGTGAAAGTGATAAAGCATTATAGTCCGGTTGCCTAGTTTGCTCGCTATCACCTCCTTCCACAGGACCAAGGCGTTGGATTAAGTGTGAAAATGTGCTTTTTGCAAACACCCCGCACTATATGCGTGGGGGCTGAAGCGAACTGCCATCTTTGGGTTATATACACATATACGTTGCTTGGCCGCACAAGAGGTATTTCAATACTTGAACTCACAAGTATAAAAAGCCCTTATATTATATTGAAACATCGTTCTACAAATCATACATGTCATTAGAATATAATATCCTTGAGCATTGCGTCTCTATTAAGCAGCGCCTGCGGAGACTTCCTCAAAATAGTGCCCGGCGGTGCACAAACTACATCCGAATCACGGGATGCAACATCGGTGGCCTTCATCTCCGCCCGGCATGTCTTGACACGGGCAAGAGCCATCCAGCACCCTCTATGCATCTTGACCGCTTCATTGCACCAATATGCGGCACCGCGCAAGGAAGCTGCTACACCAAGCCAAAATAACTCTTGGCTCGGGCCTGCTCGGCCTAAATGAGATCACGACATCCTTCATGGCAAGTCGGACAACCTATTCAGCTCAGCCCATTCGATAAGCGATCGGTCAATGGAAGCGGGCGCTCTGGACTATGGGCTGCGACCAAAAAGCTCTTCCATTCCGTGATCCTTTTGGCCTCGGAAGTGTGCGACCACGTCTGCGGCTTTTCGCCCCAAATCGAGATAAGCATCCTCCGCACCCCAGGTGGCCCATGAGCATACTTAGGATCCATAAATTTCCTCCGTAGCGAAAGGGCTTTCGGCGCGATATCCCGGCAGCGTAGCTCCTCCTTTATAGCTCTCATCAGCGAATGGCGTCCTTAACCGGCGGTAGCCTTCTTGCAATCCTCTTGCTACTTTCGACTTTCTTTTCAAAAACTTCGCGGCGATCGGTAGCATTCTTCAACTTCCGGCCATCTCGGCCATTTCTTCCCTACTTGGCGATGAAGCGGCTGTTCGGCTTTAGCTCTTGACGCCCTCAAAACCGCATCACTTTTACGGCTTGCTCCTTGACTTGGGCACCACACATAAAGCATACATGTTGTAAGGCATGGGCGTAAAGCTCCCTTACGGTGTCCTCGGAGAAGTTGCATACCTTGTGACTTCGTCAAGCAGCTTATTGACAAGCGCGATGTCGCATCCCATACGTCAAGTTGCCCCTTGATTCAGCAAATTGCTCGATCCGGTGGCCGCGGACGCTCGCCACCTATATAAGACAGGCGACATCTTACAAGCTGAGATTATGATCCTCGGTGCCTGTCACTTTTCGACAATGTGCGAGTCTTAGAACCTACTATCTATCTGAGGCGCATTCTATATGCAAAAGCTGCCGAGAAGGTATATCATTTTCGCGTACCTCAAACCCGTCGGTAAACCCGACAGCTTCATGCAATCCGCTCTCGGCGGATGAAACCTTTCAATCCTTTGCACCCATCAGCGCATACGGTGATCTTACGAGATAGGCGCTCGCCCGAGCAGATCCTTGAGCTCCTCCGACCGTACACGGTTGGTGCGGACCTCCGGCCCCGCGGACTCAGAAACCCTCGCGGCGACACCTCGGGGTCGTCGCCCCTATAATGATTGCAGCGAGATGGGCGTTCGCTCTCCATCATCTCGGACGAAGATCCCGAAGATGAGCTCAGTGAGAAAGCTGAGATCCGAAATCTGAGTAAAACCGGTTATCTTGAAATAAAAGCAGGATGTCCTTATTACAAAACTCCTCTTTCTACATCGTCTTCTTTGGAGGCTTATTTCCTTGTGGAAATAAATGCGGCGGGGCTTCTCTGGCACAGGACCCTCTAGTGAATTTCTTCCCCGCTTTGAGTCCTTGGCCTCCGGATCTTTAAGCGGTCCTCTTCTCCCCTAGAGGAGGATTCTCGATCCCCTTTCTTGAAAGTCTCCTTGGCGGAGGCGGCAGCTTCCCTATTCCCCCTTTGCCCTCTTCCAAAGCGCAGCCTCCGGCATCTTAGTTAACACGAGGATCCGGCGTGGTCTCGGGGAGGGCGGACACCTTATTAGTTTTGCTTTCGCTATCCACTCTGTTCAAGGGACAACTCTTTAAAGGGCAAGTTTATGACAAATGTCACGGATAGCATGTCAGACGCAGGGCTACTACTTGAGTGTCCAGGCGATTGCAGCTCGGACCTGCGTCCTCGGTCAAGTCGGACACATTTCTTGTGATCTGAACAACAGTTTATACATCTCTCCATGGCGTCGCGCCCATGAAGTGTTGGAGGCTCGTGGTCCCTCGGATTAAATTCCCGCAGTGGAGGGCAGCGTTTGCGAGGCGGGCGCCGAATCAGCATGACCTGCGCCACTCTGACCAGATTGATCTCTCTCTCTCTCTTGGAGGTCTCGAATCTGACCTGCAGCGAGAGGAACATCCTTGGGCGGCCCCAGTCGAGGCCTTTGTTGACCCATGGCGTCGGCGCTGTGGAGGACCAGGCGAAAGGAAGGTGGCGCCACCAATTTGGTGCCCACAGGAGGCGGTGATGTAAAACCACTCCTGTTGCCATAAACCGAGCACCTCTTGAAAAGAGCCCTCGGGCCATGGAGCATCGATATTTTTGCTTATAACAGCCCCTCCGCTTTTCGATCTGCTGCCCCTTGATCATCTTGACTCCACTTTGAAGGTCTTGAGCCACAATCCGAAGTGAGGGTGTCTGAGAGGAAGGCTTATCGACAATGAGCGATGAGATGTGGAGGATGGACTCGGATCAAGTCGTGGAATTCCAGCCCATAATAAAACATGAGCCCCCTCACGAAGGGGTCCGTCGGAAGCCTAAACCCGAAGGAAGTGAGACCACGAACACCACGATCTCACCGGGCTCGGGAGTAGGAATAACCTGCCCTTGGGCAGGCAGCCTATCTGAAATTTCACGATTAGATACTGGCGTCTCTTAGCTTTATGCGTCTTCTTCCGTGTGGAAGAAGGCATCCACCGACCTTGCGGTCGGGCGGACATCGTCGAAGGTCGAAGCGCTGAATCTGGAGCTTTGGGTGTTGGAACTCGGCGGCGGACTCGATTGAGATTGAAAGAAAGGAGCAGGCCTTGGTCTCGTTACAAGAGGTTGAATACCAAGAGCCCTTCCCGTGGGCGTTTGGGACTCGCCATCGATAGAGGGGGCATGCCAACGGGCATGGTTGGGTTACCCACGCCCGTATTGATGAGGATCCGGAATAAGGGGCACGATCTCGCTTTGATAAGGCGTGCCAAAACCGCCTCGCTTCGCGCCTTGAGGTGGGACAGCAAAAAACGATTCGAATAAAGGCCTAGCCGTGGTGTGATGTCACGCCACGGAATACGTCAGTAGATCTGTGTAAAACTTATTCTCTCTACGGTGGTATGTGGAACTTGTTTTGCGAGCGGACACTATCCTTGTGTTCAAAATCTTCTATGAAGAATTGGAGGAGGAACCCGCCTTGCAATGCGAAGACAATATCGGCGCCGGACTAAATGCCATTGAAGCCTGGTTCGAGGAGCTCTTGAGGAGTCTGGACTAGGGGTGTCGGATAGCGAAATATCATCTTTGGCGGACTCTAAACTATGAAGATACAAGATTGAAGACTCCGTCTTGTGTCAGGATGGGACTTTCCTTGGCGTGGAAGGCAAGCTTGCAATCTGGATATGTAGATCTCCTACCATTGTAACCGACCCTATGTAACCCTAACCCTCTTGGTGTCTATATAAGCAGGAGGTTTTTAGTCCGTAGGGCGAACAACAATCATACCATAGGCTAGCTTCTGGGGTTTAGCCTCTTGATCTCGTGGTAGATCTACTCTTGTACTACCCATATCATCAACATTAATCAAGCAGCGATGAGGTTTTACCTCCATCGAGAGGGCGAACACAGGTAAAACATCGTGTTCCTTGTCTCTGTTACCATCCGCCTAGGCATACGAGTTGGGACCCCCTACCGAGATCCGCGGTTTGACACCGGCAACATAACATTTCCCGAAGGAACAGACCGAGAGCGAAGAAGGACACATGCGGCCAGCCTAAGTGTTCGGAGTAGTACCAATCTACCATGGCTCGATTGGAAGCACTAGGAGACATTTCCGTGAAGAGGCTACCAAGGATAAACAACTAGATAGTCGGATCCCACACATACCAAGCATTTCAACAATATACACACAATATACTCGATATGCGAATACAACATGGCATCACAACAAGACTCTACAACTCAAGTATTTTATTCAATAGGCTCCAAGGGCGAGATATTACAAGCAGGTCTCACAACCCAACATTGAGCATACAAGTCAAAGCACATGTGGAAGCTTAACATGTGCGAGTCGGAACAACTACAAATGAAAAAAGGTGAGAAGCGACTAACTACCGAGATCTGCTAGAGGCACAAGATGCGTGAAATGAGGTAACAAGCTAAGCGTCGAAGTTCACGGCGGAACTACTAGTGAGGCTGAAGTCTCTGCAAAAACATAAAATAGGCAAATATAGTACAAATGTACCCAACAAGATTTACATCGAGAACTAACTACATATGCATCATTATCAACAAAGGGGATGGTGGGGTTTAACTACATCAAGCTAGCATTGACTCAGTGGCAATCCTAAACTACGACTGCAGGTAACTCTTTTGAGGTGGGCGCTACGAGTCCACATATTCACCATATCAATACACCACTATGGATCCGCTCCCATCTCCCCCTCTGGCGCCATCCATAGCACTCACGCTTATCTTGCGTATTTTAGAGTATCCACTTTCACTTGTCTATGAGCTATCGAGCAACCCGAAGTCCTTTACGCGGACACGGCTATTCGAATAGATGATGTTAACCTGCGGTGTACTTCTTCACCTGCGCTCTCACCACTTATCGTCCTTTACCGACATGTACTTGGCAACCTTCAGCGGAAGCCGGCGAGGTGTCGACCCGCGACTGACTAACCACACAAGTCTCTTGTCGGGTTTATCGCCTATTCAGGTTCCATCCATAAGGAGATCCATCCGGGGTGTCGCTCCGGCCCCAAGCGATGTGGCGGGGTTCCCAAGCCCACCTCGTGGGTGGATCTCACGCTTGGCACACCGTGCCACGGTGCCTAATCATCCCAAGCCCACATGCAGGGTGCCACTTGGTAGACTACTAACACTACCTACAAACACGAAACTAGTTGCATTTCTGGGCGGAGATCAAGTTGATTAATAAGTCGAGAGCTTGGAGTGCGGAGCCCAATGTGTGGTAATGCTTGTTCATGGATCACAAACACTGAACTTCAGTTCGGAGGGCGGTTTCAATGAGACAACCCACCATGTACTCCTACATAGCCTCTCACACGCTACCTTTTCCAAATCGTGTTCACACACTTAGCTCACACAGATGGGACATGTTCACACACCTCGATTCATCCCGATGAATCAGGACTGACTCAACTCTAAGCGATGGCAGGCATGACAAACAAACATGAATGAGTAGGCACAATAGGGCTCAAACAACTCCTACTCATGCTAGTGGGTTTCATCTATTCTTGTGGCAATGACAGGTCATGTAGAGGATAAAGGAGTTTAGCTACATGGCAAATAACAGATGAATCGTTGTTGTCCTAATCTTGATAAAAAGGCGAGGCGAGAGAGTAGGATTGTATGAGAATGAACAAGGGTTTTTGCTTGCACAGCACTACGAAGATAGTACTAGTTCTTCATCGGTGTCATCGATCACATCGTCGGTACGTCTACTAAGAGGGACAATTACGGCAATAGAGAAGAAATACAATCAATGCAATGCACAATATGATGCATGATCATGACATGGCAAAATGAATGTGTTTTGGGCTAATGCAAGCTAGAACAGATTGAAATGAGTCCATTTGAACCAAAGATTCAGATGCAAACCCATTTTATGAAGTCATAAAGGTGCATTAATTTGGTTCATCTAAACAGCAATATTAGGTTTCTCTAACATGCATGAAAACGCCATAAACAGATTCTTTGGATTTTTCTGATCATTTTTCATATATAACATATTTCATTTTGAGTTATAGATTAATTTCTATGAATTATAGAAGTTATAAGCAAATTTCTGAAATTTCCTGAATTAAAGAAAATCCAGATAATAGCTTATTGCGTCGGCATGACATCAACAGGTCAACATGCCAGGTCTAGGTCAAACCTGACCAGTGGGTCCCATGTGTTAGCAGTTAGTTAAACTAACTAAGTTTAGTTAGCGTTAAACTAATACTAACCTAGTTTAGTTAGTGGCACAGGCCTACGTCGATGAGTCGAAGTCAAACCCGGTCAGCGAGGTCAAACCCGCCGGACCGGTCGGCGGCTCATCGCCGGCAGCAGCGAGGCGGCGGAGGCTTGAGCGTTGTTCCGCGACCAAAAAGCGGTGGAGAGCTCTATCGTGGTGGAGATCTCGCACATCTAACGGTGTAAGCGGCGGTTGGGGTGGTCAAAAGCAGCGGTGACGTCGAGCTTCTGACGGCGGCGAGTTGACCAGCGGCGGGTTAAGCGATGCGAGGAACAGCAAGAGCTGCTGTGGGTGGTCATGATGCGACTCTGAGAGCGTCTTGAAACGCGGTGGCGTGCTTTCGGTTTGAGCTTCGGCTGTAGCCACAGCTACGACATGGCGGCGGCGAGATGCTTGATCCGGTTGAGGATCGGGGCTAGAAGGATGAAACGCATCGGCGGGGAGAGGCGAGGCGTAGGAGCTCACGGCGGTTCCCTAAGGTTGGTCGGTGGGCTCGAGAGGCCGGAAGCGATCGAAGCGGCGATGGAATCTCCGGCATCGGGAGGTTGAAAGATGATGGCGTGGGCGCTTCGGGCGTCCGGCGTTGGACGGCTCGGCGAGGAGGAAGAAGGGTACTAAGCGGAGCTCTTAGGCATCTCGAGGCGTCGCCGGGATGGCGGTGTCAGCGGTGGTGGCGGCGGCAGGCGTCAGGCGGAAAAAACGAGAGGAGGAGGCGTTAGGCGAGAAGAGGAGGCTGGCGGCTTTGGGGTCGCGTGGCGTCGTCGAACCAGCGTCGAGGAGAGCGAGCGAGGGAGGGAGGAGGTGGAGGCCTCGGAGGCGGCGCGGCATCGACACGCCTCGCCCTCTTGGAAGAGGTTGAAGATGACAACCGCCACAGTGAGCTGGGCCTCGGCTCTGATCTTTGGGCCAGCTGGGCTGCCAGGTGAGCACCAGGTAAGTTCTCTCTCTCTGGTTTCTCTATTTTATTTTATTTTTGTTTCTGTTTTCTATTTCTCTTATTCATTTTGAATTAGTAAAAATACTAATCCATTTTGTAAAATCCTGAAAATAATTGTGGGCGGAGTTTGGATTATTTCCAACAACCCAAAACTAGTTTGAATTATTAGAACATTTAAAAATATTTATAGGTTTAAATGCTCCAATTCCAAATCTGATATGAGTTAATTCAAGATCCAGAATGTCCTAGAAATATCATCATTTTTGGCAGAGGTTTTCACCTTTGTCAGAAATCATGAACATTTTCAATGGGCATCTTAGGTTCTTTGAAAAAGATTTTGGATTGAACCTAGTTGAGTTCCATTTGGTGCTAGGGTTTGAACATCCCCATTTCAAGTTTAACTGAAATTTAAACATGATGCAAACACTCTAATGCATGCATTGACTTGGGTTGTGACAGCGCAGACGTGCGGCAGGATATGCAAAGGACTCTTCAGACCAAACCTTATTCAACGGACCTGTATTGAGCTTTCCCCCATATTATTAGACCCTCAGCATGTAAAATGGATTTGGTGCTTATGGTACCCTCTGTAAGATCACGTTTTGACGTATCAATCAGATCCTGGTGGGGACAATTTTTTGGTATCAACTTTATTCATAAAACCGTACTCCGTCTCCCCAGTTGTCTCACTCACATACCTCAACACCCATTGCCAGGAGTCTATACGGGCACATATGTGTCGCCAAACAAAAGCCCGAACAGCTTTGTACCACACTTCGACGTCCCGAACTTTGCATTATATGCATCAGCTCCGAATCATGTCTTTGGTCAATAGTTGGGTTGCGCGGCTCCTATGTTTGCTACGTTATGTTCCGTTTGTTCGGCTAGGGTAGTAAAGGGAGAACTACTGCGATTGTGTTTCTTGTTCGTCCGGTCAAGCACCTCGGTGAAAGCGGCGAACTGTCATGATCGGCGAGAGCTGGTCGATACTCGGTGACTTACTAAATCTTCTTGATATTTCCCGTATTAAATGAAGGACTGTTTTTCGGTCATGTCGTAATGCATCCGCATTAGGATAGCCACATATGTACTTAAGGGGCTATTTTATAGCCCCGTCGTCAAACTACTATGGCTAAGTGAGAGTGGTAAAGCCATATAGTCCAATTGCACTGGTTACGCGTGATGACACCTCCGTTACGGAACAAAACGTTGGGACAAGAGTGCTCATGTGCTATTCTGAACACCCCCGTAGCATCTACGTGGAGGCCGAAGCCGACGAATGGAAAACTCTCAAGAATAGAAAAGCGCTCGCACAGGAGGATAGAACTTTCAGACAATGGCACAAATATATCACAAAGCCTTAATATATATAATAAACACGTACGCGTCATTCAGATACATTCATTCGAATATAATGTCCTTTGAGCATTGACCCTCTATCAAGCGAGCACCCTCTAGGACGTCGTCTATATAGCGCTCCAGCGTGCGGTGGTCCTTGCCTTTGAGAGGACCCTCAACCGCGATAAAGGCGGCCTTCATCTTTGCCCAGTGCATCATGACGTGGGCGAAGGCCGTCTGTGCACCTTCTATGAACACTGACCGCTTTATTGCATCAATTCAGGGCACGGCATCGATAAGTCGTTGCACTAGGCCAAAACAGCTGCTCGGAATGGGTTCGGCTAGCCATAGCCGGACTATCACCTCCTTCATGGCCGCTCCAGACATCTTATGTAGCTCGGCCCAGTGCGCCATTTGGTCGTTCAGCAGCGCCGAGTGCTCTTGCGCCGCGAACTGCGACCAGAATAGCTTCTTCGTCGCATGCCCCTCCTGGGCTCGGTAGAATTGCGCAGCATCGGCGGCGCTCTTCGGAAGATCCGCAAAAGCGTCTGGAGAACTCCATAGTTAATTAACCAAGGCATACCTCTGATCGCCAAACTTAGACTGTAAAAGAATGGGCTTACCAGCCGCTATCTGTCCGGCCTGTCAGATCTCCTCGCAAGCCGCTCGGGATTCGGACCTCGCCTCTTGGGCTTCCTGAAGGGCCTTGGCGAGTTTGGCCACTTTAGCTTTACTCTGCTCCTCGAGGAGCTCGCACTTTCGAGTGGCGTCCTTGAGATCTTGCTCAACTTTGGATACCCACTCCACGAACTGGCCCCGGGTTGCATGTTCTGCCTTCAAATCAGTAGCCATTTTTCTCAGCGGCTGCATTGCTCACCCTTGCCTGCTCCTTCGTGCGGGCAAGGTCACTCCTGAAGGTCTCGACCTCAGCAACGCCATCTGCAATTATGCATATAGCAGTGCGTAAGCTTCAACTTCACATGTGCAAACTAACTCAATTATATATGGAGTACTTGAAACATACCCAGTGCCTCGTCGAGCCGCTTATTAATACCAATATTGTCCTCGTCGACCAGCTGCAGTTTCCGCTTCAGTTTGGAAACTTCGGGGGCCTGAGCGGTCGCCGCTAACAGTGAAGCCTGTTTTTTGTCAAAAAGATAAGTATGTTATTTCCCGCGGATATCTATAGATCCTCTGTTCGCCCTCCTTCATGGGCCAAACAGAGTCTCAGGGGCTACTATCTATATACATGCATATTTTTCATATGGAAAGCGGCTAAAGACATTACATCGCATACCTCGAAGCTTGTTAGTAGGCTCGTGAAGGCTTCATTCAGCCCGCTCTTAGCAGACTGAACCTTCTCAACCACCGTACCCATCAAGGTACGGTGCTCCTCAAAACGAGCGCACTGCGAGCATCCATCGGCATGTTGGCGCCTCTGCATTAGTAAGTGCGCCGCGGAATAATCGTCCCCCTCATGAGAGGGCTGCTGATTCAATTCCGAAACCATTTGTGTCTCCGGAATGGCATCCGGCCGGGGGTCGGATGATCCAGCACCCCCGTCGCGGGTCTTCATGAGCGTTGCGCCCCTCATGTTCTCAGCAGCCAAGGCGTTATCCTCTTGCGCCATCTTGTTCACCTCCCACACTTCTCCACAGCCCGGAGAAATCCTTTGGGACGACACGTCAGTCTTGTCCGCCCTAGAAGGCGGGGAAGCTTGTGGAGGTGTCTTGCTCTCCATCTTCTCTGACGAAAGATCCCCCGATGATGATAATTCTTGAGGGATGTCACGGGCCGGACTGAAACATGAAATTTGTATTATTCTTATAATTTATAAAAAGATTGGATGTACATAAGGCATCCTAAGCTACTTACAATTCCGCAAGGGGCTTGGCTCGAGGGCGGTGCTTGGGGACAGCTCCGGTGCCCGAATCCGAATCATCCGAGAGGGATATCTTTCACCTCTTGGATGCCCCCTCCTCCGGATCTACGGAGGCTGCCCTCTTTTTCCCTTTGAGAGGAGGGTTCTCTTCTTCCTCCTCCTCCTCCTCGTCCTTGTCTTCGTCTCCCTCGGGAGAGGAAGGAGCCTCGATTCCTCCGGACATAGCGCCCGAAGTATCTCCGTGATGAAGGCCACCTTCGGCCTCCTTGCTCTTCTTGTTCTTGTCCTTCTTCGCTGGCGCCTGGTAGGGCGCCGGGACCAGTATCCTCATCAATAGAGGCTCGGCTGGGTTTTCGGGGAGAGGGGTCAGACCCTTAATCCACTCTGCCTTCTTTATCCAGTCCTATTAAGGAGATGGAATTTTTAGTACCCCTCCCTAAGATTGACGAGCTAAGTAATGTTCAGAAATATGATACTTATTGGGGAAGCTAGATTTTTGCAGTCGAGGCCGGTGTCGTCAGACGTCCTTGGCCACGTCTTCTGCTTCTTGCCGAAGAACCGCTGTAGGGTCTGTGGCCCTTCCGGATTAAACTCCCACATTTTGAGAGGCTGTCGTTTGCAGGGAAGAGCTCGGCGGATAAGCACAACTTGGATCACATCAGCAAGGGTGATGTCCTTTGCTATCATGCTCTAGATGCGCTTTTGCAGCATCGATACTTCGTCAGGTGATCCCCAGTCTAGACCTTGTTGGTCCTGGACGCGAGCCGCAGCCAAGGTCTAGATCTGAAAGCAGGAGCAGCAGCCCACTTGGTGCCGCGGGGTTCGGTGATATAGAACCACTCCTGCTGCCATACCTTCACAGTATCCACAAATCTCCCTTTGGGCCAGGTAACATGGTTGAGCTTGCTCACCATGGCACCGTCGCACTCGGCGTGTTGGCCCTCGACCACCTTCGGCTTCACATTAAAGACCTTGAGCCACAAGCCTAAGTGTGGGGGGAAGCGGAGGAATGCCTCACACACGACGATGAACGCCGGGATGTGGAGGAAGGAATTCAGGGCCAGATCATGGAAATCCAGCCCGTAGTAGAACATGAGACCTCCGACAAAGGGATGGAGGGCGAACCCAAGTACTCGGAGGAAGTGGCGGATAAATACCACCCTCTCACCAGGCTCTGGGTGAGGATGACCTACCAAGGGGTTGGAAGCCTGTGTTTAATCTCCGCCATTAGGAACCTCGCCTCGCGTAGATCTTTGATGTCCTTCTCTGTTACGGAGGAGGCCATCCACTTGCCCTGCAAACCAGATCCAGCCATTGCTAGAGAAGTTGTGGCGAAGGAAATTTTAGAACTTGGGCGCTGGAGCTCAGGACTAAAGGGCAGAGGAAGAAGAAGGCATGAGGTGAAAGGATGGGTCTTTGTCCTCTTATAGAGGCAGTGAATATCAAGCGCCCCCTCATAAGCCTTAAACCTTGCCTATTCCCAAGGAGACGTGCGAACGACATGGTTGGATTACCCAAACCCGCATTGATGGGAATCCCGTGACAAGGGACCACGATCTATACTTTGACAAGGCGTGCGTGCCTTGAAATGCGAAGCAGTCTTTGTAAAGCGATTGAGAATCATAACAAGGCGAGCGTAGCGCCGGTGTCAAAACGGCGGATCTCGGGTAGAAGTCATGACGTGCGTCGGCGGATGGTAACAGGAGACAAGGGACACGATGTTTTACCCGAGTGCAGGCCCTCTTGATGGAGGTAAAACCCTCGTCTGCTTGATTAATATTGATGATGTGTATTACAAGAGTGGATCTACCACGAGATCAAGGAGGCTAAACCTAAAAGCTAGCCTATGGTATGATTGTTGTAATGGATGTTGTGTCCTCGGACTAAAGCCTTCCGGTTTATATAGACAGGAGAGGGCTAGGGTTACCGAGTCGGTTACAATGGTAGGAGATCTACATATCCGTGTCGCCAAGCTTGCCTTCCACGCTAAGGAAAGTCCCATCCGGGACACGGGGCGGAGTCTTCAATCTTTATCTTACGTAGTCACAGGAGTCCGGCGGGACGATGATAGTCCGGATGTCTGGACACCCCTAGTCGAGGACTCCCTCAATAGCCCTGAACTGGCTTCAATGGCGATGAGTCCGTAGCGCATAATGTTCGGCATTGCAAGGTGGGTTCCTCCTTTGAATAATCCGAGAGAAGATTGTGAACACCAAGATAGTGTCGGCTCGCAAAATAATTTCCACATTCCACCGTAGAGAATAATATGTACCTGAGGTTCAATCTGGCGGCGTATTTGGCGGCATGGCGTCACACCACTACCAAGCACATGCTTGAATCGTTTTTATTATACCGCCTCACAGCGTTTAGCGGCGGTTTCCTTAACACGTCTTGTCTAAGCAGAGATCATGTTCCCCTTATTCGGGATTCTCATCAATACGGACGTGGGTAACCCAACGCGCCATTGATGGTGGCGCTTGGGAGATAGCGAGTTTTACCGGGCGGTGGGGGCGTGTAGTCTTCGATCCACCTATATATAAGGGGATAAGGATCCGCCTTTTTACCTCGCCTTCTTCCTCCTTTGCTTATCCATCTCCGCTTTTCGAGCTCCAGGCGCCCAAGTTCGCATCTCATCTCAACCTTCTCCAGACCATGTCGGGGCGGGAGGTAAATGGTTGGCCTCCACCGTTAAGGAGGAGCACATCGCCAAAGCTAGCGGCGCCGGATACCTTTCGGCGACATTGCTTGCCGGCTGCCGACAAGGGCAGCTCATCCCACCCAGGCCCCATGAGAGGTCGTATTTCTCCCCACTTCCTCCATGGATTTGGGCTTTCCACTTCACCCCTTTGTCCAGGGGCTCATGTTATCTCGGCTGGATTTCCATGATCTGGCCGAACTTCATCCTCAACATCGGCGTTCATCGTGGTGTGCGAAACCTTCCTCTGCATCCAGCCCACTTGACTTGTGGCTCAAGAACTTCAACGTCAAGCCAAAAGGTAGTGAAGGGCCTTGAGGCGGTGTCTTGGGCGCCATGTTGGGCAAGATGCCCGCGTCCTCTGGTTTGAAGGGCCTTACGTGGAGTCCGTCAAGGGGTGGCGATCGGGGTGGTTCTACATCACACCGAGCAGCGCGACCCTAAGTGGGCGGCAGCCCCGAGTTCAGATCTGGTATCCTGTGCAGCTCACCTCCTGGAAAGAAGGGCTTGCTATGGGGTAATTCGAAGGAGGCGGCGGGACTCCAAGCCTGTATCCAGCTGGTGAACAAAGCTCGAGAGTGGTTAATGTGGTCCAAGTCATGCTCGTTAGTCGGATTCTCCCATGCCAACAACGGGCATTCAATCTATTGAGTTTGATCCGGCACGGCACACAGGCGCCCGGCGGGCTCTTGACGGGAGCGTCTGGCGCTGGAGGTGCTGTTTAAGCGCGCGAAGCCCCGCATCCGCGACGGAAGATCGCAGTTTCACTCGCGGCGTCTAGGCGGCGAGGTAAGTGATTCTACCCCTTTACGGGACACTTGTTGTTAATAGTTCGACCCTAAGCGGGTTTCAATCTCCCTTTTCCTTTGTGAGGAATTGATGAAGAAGGCGAGCAGCTCATACACTGGCTCCAATGCCGAAGACCAGTGGGCGCCCGTCTAAGCGGGGCTGCTGGTTCGGCTTCCTGCGTGGTCTTGCGGAGAAAAAACCAAGAAGGTGGTACGAATTTTCGAAGAGTTCCCATTTTCAGGTGTCCGGCGACTCCGGTGATTCCTCCCGAATGAGGAGGAGGAAGACTCTCTCGGAGGAGGAGAGAAGAGGAAGGTCTTCCCAATAGGGGAGGCCAAAGGGTCAAGAGGGGAAGAACTATTCCCCGGACAGTTCGCCAACACCAGCGTTGGCGATGAAAATGGCCCTCAAGGGCGAGGGCCTCGGCGAATCGTAAGTATCACAGTTCTGAATGATCTGCAATTTCTTACATGTCACATAGTGTCCTTCTAATGCCGCGATGCACTGCGAGTCCGACCGGCGATGATCTCCTGCCGTCGAAGCGGAGTCGTTAGCTGCGTCGGATGTGGATTCCATTTCGACAGCCTCCACCCCTCGCGCGGCGGGGCGCGAGTGGGATCCAGGAAGGACCCAGCGGGAGGAGGCTCGGGCGCCGCAAGGCAACCTCCCAGACTTTCTTGCCGGACTCTCGCGGAACTGCAGTGGTTCGAGTCGGTGAGCGATACTCGACAAGAAGAGCAAGGCCGTGTTTTGGCGGCCCCGTCAACGGGGCGGCGGACAACTTGTTGGGCGCTCAAAGGCGCTTCCATCGAGGAAGAACACCGCACTATCATGAGTGCAGTGATTGAAGGTTCGGCTCGCCAAGGCGGGCTGACCCAGCTTCTGATAGCCTTCTAACGGGCTTTGAGGTAGAAGTTAAAATTATGTAATGTAATACCACATGGCAGTAGCCCACGATGCTCGGTTCGGTGTTAGGAAAGAAAAGCTGGACTAAGGATCTAAAAAGATATCTGTGAGGTTGTTAAAATTATGTCAATATGGGTTTGCGAGTTACTTGGCTGCTAACCTCTGCCACCTTATTTGCGGAGGTCGGTGCATTGAAGCGAGGATCTCGAGTGGTCGTGCAAGATCTCGGCCGTGCCAAGCAGCTCGAGGACAAAGAAGGTGAGTAACACCACTTTGAAAAATTTACCTTCTGAGAAAAGGATTTAGGTTGCAATAAAAATAACAAGGATATCGTGGAGTGCTGCGGGGGCCCGCGAGCGAGCAGTGCAACCACGAAGGAAGCTGTGTCATGACGAGCATAATCACGGCCCTTGAGGCAGAGCAGGCGAGGAGGCGGGGAGGCGCGGGTGGCGGAGGTGCGGCAAGAGCTCCAGGCTCTCATGGACAAGCATGAGAGTTTGGGCGCGACTCAAGACTTCGAGAGTCGAGCTCGCCTCGGCTCTCGAAAGTGCCAAGTCCGCCAAGGGCGAGGCCCGTAAGGCCCGGGAAGTTGAAGATATGAAGAAAATAGCGGGTAAGGCATTTTTCATACAAAGCAAGCATGTTAATGTAAACTACGACACTTACCCGGGTCGGAGCTCTCGAGGCGTTGCGGATCTGCCTAGTAGTGTATCCGATGCGCGCATTCTCACAAGTGGTGAGGAGGGAGCTCAGCGGAGAAGGTCTTACGGTCTCGATCTGTTGAGGCCGGCCATCCAGTGCCCCTAGCGACCCGGTGAAGGAGTTAGTCGAGCTCCACAAGGTGGTGAGGAGGCCATGAAGGGGCCTCATAGTCATTTGTGGCTGGAGGGAGCCATCGTGGGAGCTACTTCGGCCTCGTCTGGCTGGTGGATCGTGCCTCGGGTGGAGGTCATCAAGCGCTCCTTTGTATTGAAAGGTGCTCGTCGGGCCCTTGCCAGCGCATAAAAGGTGCTGTAGGGCAAGCTGGATCGAAAAAGGCTCATCAGCAGCAGCCTACCAGCGGGCAAGAAGTACCGTCTTGCCGAGATGTACTATAAGACTGTCTGAAGGGTGCCCATAAGATTGCGGATGAGTGCTAAAGATGTAATCATTGAGTAAACTTCGCTATGTATTATCACATGTGCTGAAAACTTTGTTCATATCGCTAAGCAACGCTTATTTGATATAAAATATTACCTTACGTGCGACCGTTTATAAAATCGAGAGATGGCAAGTCATTGGCTTGACCCCCAAGCCACAGTCTTTGGGGTGTTAGGGATAAATTTGAGCACTCTTGTTCCCATTTTGGGTCCATCTAAGGGGCGCTCAACACAGCGAACAAACAACCGGACTTATAATGCTTGAACACTCTCCTTAGCCATAGAATTCTATAATTTGAAATTTCGGTGAAGCCCCTAGTATTGAAGACCAAATTAAAGGCGCTATCCGCCTTGGCGGACATTATCCGGTTCTTAAGCAGCTTGGCATAAGTCTTTAGGACTCGAAAAGACCTCTCGAACAACGACCAGTCTCTCGCCATATCATGATGATCGGTTTAGCTTTCTCCTTTGGCGCTCGCCCAGCTCAACCGAGAACTGTCGCGGTGCTTCTCGCCGATGCCACCTTAGCCAGACGAACAGAATGTATGGTACCAAAAGCGTGGGGCAGACAAACCCAACTATTGACCCAAGACATGATTGAGCCGATTCATATAATGCTATAAGTTAGGGGTTCGCACTTGTGAAAGTGTTGGACTTATCACACCATAATCACGGGAACATAAGCCCTGGTGTATTCGGCCGTACCAAAATATCTGGTGTGCGATGTCATTAGTGAACATATATGTAAAAGTAATGCAATAACGGCAAAAAGTGCTGCATTATTTATTCAAGAGATTACGCTATGAGTGCGGAATGATACAAATAGTCATGATAAGCAAAGGGTGGAGTCTGGACTAGGGGGTGTCAGGATAGCGGACTATCAATATCCGCGGACTCCCGGACTACGAAGATAGAAGATTGAAGACTCCGGCTCGTGTCGGATGGTACTTTCCTTGGCGTGGAAGGCAAGCTTGCAATCTGGATATGTAGATCTCCTACCATTGTAACCGACTACTGTGTAACCTAGCCCTCTCCGGTGTCTATATAAGCCGGAGGGCCTTGAATCCGTGGGGCGAACATACATCTCAACAATCATACCATAGGCTAGCTTCTGGGGTTTAGCCTCCTTGATCTCGTGGTAGATCTACTCTTGTACTACCCATATCATCGGTATTAATCAAGCGGGGCGTGGGTTTTACCTCCATCGAGAGGGCCCAAACACTGGGTAAAAACATTGTGTCCCCGTCTCTTGTTACCATCCGCCTAGGCGCATAGTTGGGACCCCCTACCGAGATCCGCGGTTTGACACCGACATTGGTGCTTTCATTGAGAGTTCCTCGTGTCGTCATTGATAGGTCGATGGCATCTTCAATCAACAACGTTGTCCGGGGTGAATTTTTCTCCGGACGGATCTTCGTATTCGGCGGCTTTGCCTTGCGGGCAATTCTCTGGCCATCGGAGCGGATCGAAAGCTTCGCCCACAGCGTCGGTCAGATTTGGAAGCAAACTTCACGGCCGATGTCGCGGAGACTTGATCTTGACGGACTCGAGCCCGGCCAGCAGCGCCGCCTTGTGGCGATGGTCATGATCTAGCTACGCCTCCGAGCAGTGCTCACGGTTGCCGCACATGGATCAGCTCGGCCATTGGCGGAGACGATCGCCCGGATCGAGGTCGGCGGATGAAGCGCGCCACAGGGCTTCAACATCTATGGCGATGGGCGAACACCAATCTTGTCCTTGCGAAACTTCGTGAATCCGAGACACGGACTCCTCGCGGGACTACGAACCTCCAGCGCCCCAACCAATCAATCCGGATTAGGCGCGGTTATAAATTCACCGCGGACATATTCCAACACTTTCGCCTTTTGGCGATATCCTAAATTCATTAAAGCATCTCTACGTTATCGGGAGAGTCTGGCGGACTATGTCGGGATGGTTGGAATGCAGACGGACGAAGAAATTGAGCCACCCACCACCCACTTTGTAGCCCTTTGCCGAGGATTTAATAGACATGCTAGACTTCGACTCAAGAACATCGACACCATGGACGGCGATCTTGGGAGGCGAGCAGGAACCAGCGCCTCTGAGGGCAGCGGAAGGCTACCTCGTCATATGACATATACATGGTGGATACCCCAAAAAGAAGGGATGGCGAAAGAAGCGGCGGGAGACTCTTTAAAAAGCAGCCCAAGCGCCCGGCGTCGTGGCGCCGCTCTCAATCCGCCACAGCAAGAATAGAGATTCGGGCAGGAGATAACAATACCCGAGAGTGCGAAGACAAACCCCTCGGCAAGACTCGCCAGCGGGAGGATGCGGAAGCAAGCCCTCACGAAAGGAGGCGGATGAAGAAGATCGAGGATCATAACTATATACCTCCCTCCCGAAGGCGAAGCAAGCCTCAATGATGACGAACTCATGGCGCCCGGGGACCCGTGGAGCAGGAGTTTTTAAGCGGGCTCGCCATACGACAAGAAGCTGAAGAAGGAAGCGAGGCTCAAAACACCGAAGACCGCTTCGAGAATAAGATGGAGCAAAAGTACTCAAAACCCGAGATAAATCTGCAATAGCCGCCAATCGAAGAGCTACCGGCGTAAGCGCTGCGAATTCGACGAAGAGGCCATAGAGCCTCCACCGTCAAATGGTAGCCGAGTCCATCTGAGACCCAAAAAGAAGGCCCGGAAGCAAAGCAACCGTCAAGTGTCGGTGATAGCGGCACATACAATTCTGAGCGCCGCACACCACTATGTTTCACCGATGAGGTCTTGGACCATGAATTCGGCAGCGGGTTTAAACCCATAAACATAGAGGCCTCACGATGGAACAACAGAGACCATGAAATGCGGATAGAAGATTATATCTGCATATACACATGGCGGAGGAGGCGATCTCACGCCATAAAATATCTACCCCTCAAGCTCAAAGGGCCAGCCGTCATTGGCTCAAAAGCCTCCCGAAAAACACTTGTTGGAAGTTGGGAAGAGCTCGGGGCGTTTAGAGCAAATTTTCAAGGGACTTATGTCCGTCCTCGGATCTGAGATGATTTAAGTCATATAACTCAACAGCCGGAGAGTCGGTAGCGGAAGTGCAGAACAGGTTTCTTACAAAAAAGAACCAAATAGTCATTGTCCGGACAAAAGCCTTAGCAGCTTTCAAGCACAATGTCAGGGCGAATGGCTCGCCCGAGCACCTCGGTCGAGAAAACCGAGGACAATGTCGCACTAACAAGCCTCATGACCGCTTACGTGTGGGAGAGGACAGTGGCTAGCAAGAAGCAGCACCAGCGACCCAAGTACATCGAGATAAGAGATGGAAGCGGAAAATCACGGTAGCGAGAAAAAGCGGCGCCGGAATAAAGAAAAGCCCAAAACACGGCGGATCGCCGGATTCAAAAGCTTCGTGGCCCGATAACAAAACTCAGCATCTCAAGGATAGCGGTGATGGTGTCCAACAAACAAAATTTTGGGTCGGATATGTCAAATCCACGGTACCCGGAAGGCTACTGCAAATCACACCCACGAGATTGTTGGGTTTTAAACATCCGGCCGATTAAGCGCCCGAACACAAAGGGGCTCGGCGCGTCAAGTGAAGAAGATAAACCTGCTTGGCGAGAACACGGAAAACAAAGACTTTCCCACAAGGGGTCAAAGCGATAAACTCACTTCATGTGATAACAAGGAAAAATAGTGCGGCACTTTCTAAAAAGAGCTTGCGGTCCAACCAACAGACCGTAGAGATTGGATATCAAAACCAATCACTTTCGACCACGGACTATTCAAAAGCGTTAAAGCAGCGGGGCGGACTCCACGATATTGAATCCCATAATAGGCGGATTACAATTCACTAACGTCCTAATGGGCGGAGGCGATGACTTAAACCTGCTATATTCAAACACAATCCATAGGATGAGGATAGACCCTACCAAAATTCGACCGGCCGCACTTCCTTCAAAGAGGTGGCGCCGGGCCCTTCGCCAAGTGCAGGCTCTATATTACTAGAAGTCGTGTTGGATCGCCGAACAATTTTAAAGCGAAAAATTATTTTTCATATCGTCCCATTTGAAAGTGAATATCAAGCACTCTTGGGGCGAAAGGCTTTAATCGCTTCAACGCCATACCGCATTACGTGTCTCTTACACTCAAGATGCCGGTCAGCGTGGCGCCATTTCGATCTTGGTCATAAGGACCCGGTCTCGGATAAACGAATCCGGCCTCGGCGGGCTAGGGCTCCCTAGCATACCTCCTGCAGGGGCGGCTGCGCTAAACAATCGCGGTTTCATATAAACCTTGCTTTAATTATTTATATTTCTTATTTTACATATTTTTACATACAATTGTTTCTAAAACTAAGCGTTCCTCTCTTTCTCTGAGATGAACAATGTGCATACCGTCGGGATAACGGCGCAGCCAGAGACACGGTAGCAGACATGCGGTAAGGACCCGTTGCAAGGATTCTTTTAGGAAGACCTGCGTAGACCTTTTTTCTTGTCTCTTTTGTTAATCTCCTTGGTTTTTCCTATAGCCAAGCGGGCTGGCCTTTGGCATCGGCGCGTCGAAGACCATGCCGTGCGGACACTAGGGGCTTAGGGCATCGTTACGCCATTATTATAAAGACCGAACACCTTAGGGGTGTTGGCGTCTCGAGTTATGCATTATATGCATCAGCTCGAATCATGTCTTTGGTCGAATGTTGGGTTTGCGGCTCACGTGTTTTGCTGCCTTCGTTCCGTATCATCGGCTAGCAGCGGCACGGGAGAACTCTGCGATTGTGCCCCAGTTAATTTTGGCGAGCACCTCGATGAAAGCAGCCGGTGTCATGATCTGGCGAGTGCAGTCGACCACTCGATCGACTATCGGAATGTTTAGAATTCCCCACTTTGATGAAGGACCGTTTCGGTCGAGCACATCGCACCCGAATCCGGAGATGTGCGGTGCCACGAGGGCTATATCGTAGCCCACCCTCGAGCTCCAGCTAAGTGAAAGTGATAAAGCATTATAGTGCGGATTGCCTGGTTAGCTCGCTACCACCTCCTTATAACAGGACCGAGGCGTCCGGATTAAGTGTGGCAGCGCTATTTTGCGAACACCCAGCACCTTGTGCGTGGGGCTGAAGAAGACGCCATCTTCGGGTTATACACAAGTATACATAAGCGGCCGCCGCGGGAGAAGTTTTACTTGGGCGCTCAAGTATAAAAAGCGGTTATAATATAATCATTAATTTACAAGCTAATGCGTTCATTTGAGCGTTACATTCTTTGAGCAACTGCGACTCTATTTTATGAGCACGCGCATGACTTCTCAGTAGTGCTCGGCGAGGCGGCTTTCATCCGGACCACAGGGGCAGCAGCGGTGGCATCCATCTCCGGATAATGCACCTTCAAGCGGGCAGAAAGCCATCCGCGCCCTCGATGCGAGCCGACCGCTTCATATCCTTTATATGCGGCACCGCTCCAAGGAATTCTGCGATAAGCGAAGTAGCTCGTCGCCTTGGACCTCCACGGCGAGACATAGGGCCACGATGTCGAACATGGCAAGTCCGGAAAATCTATTTAGCTTCGGCCCATTGACGTGACCGGTCGTCAGCGGAAGGAAGCGATCCGGTTGTGGAATTGAGACCAATATAGCTCTTAGTCTCGTGATCCCCAGCTCGGAAGTGTACTGCGGCATCGGCCGCGCTTGCAACTAAGTCCATATCACGGATCCTCCGGACTCCACGGCCGCTCAAATTGAGCATACTTGCATCCATAAACGGCGGCCAACAGAAATAGGCTTGCGGCCACGATCTCTCGGCTGGCGCGCTCCTCCTTCATAGCCGCATTGCAGGCGGGCATCCTTAACCGGCGGTGGCCTTCTTTAGGTCTTCCCGCTCCGATAAGCGCTCCTTTTCAAGAGCCTCATTGCGGTCGGTAGCATCCTTTAATTTCTGGCCAATCCGGCCACCTCCGACCTTCTTAAGCGGTGTGCAGCCACCGGCTTTCAACTCTTGACGCCTTGAGGCAGCGCGTCACTCCTTCGGGCTTGCTCCTTAGCTCGAGCAAGTTCGGCCGGAGGCTCTCCACATAGCAGCGAGATGCGTACAACAGCATACAATTTATCGGCGAGAGGCTTGACCCCTTAAATAAATAAAGCTGTGAAGAATTCATTTTACCTTGCGACTCGTCAAGTCATTGGTTGACAAGCGATGTCGGCATCCGCCACATCAAGTTGCCGACTGAATTCGGCAAACTCATTAATCGGCTGGCCCTCGGACTATCCGCCACCTGTATAGGGGCGGAAGTATTCATTACTTGAGATTTCAAGATTTGATCCTCGACGCTTGCTTTGTCGTTTGAGACAACCTACCCGAGTCTCGGGGCTACTATCTATCTGAGGGAGCATTTTTTATATGCAAAACTGTTAAAAGATGAAGGGGTGCGTCATTATTGCATACCTCAAATCCATGCGGCAAACTCATGGCGGCATTACATAATCCGCTTCGGTAGGCCGAAATCCTTCAATCACCATACGCATTAGCGCACGATGATCTTACGAAATGGGCGCCCTATCAGCGGTCGCCTTGATTCTCGGCGGATACTAGTAGGTGCGAATTCTCGGCCCCTCGGACTTCGGGATACCCTCCGTGATGACACGCCGGGTTCTTTGCCTCATCTGGCGGCTGCGGATGGGCGTACTCGCTCCATCATCTCCGGAAGAAGGTCCCGAAGATGAACTCATCTGAGAAGGCTGCAGATCCGAACTGCGATATAAATACTTGGTTACCTCTGAAGCACAAATGAAGGTATTTCCTTACTAATTAATTCCCTCTTTTATACTCACGGCTCGGCTGGAGGCCGATCCTTTAGTGATGATTGTGCGTCCGGATTCTCTCCAGGCGCCGGACCGGGAAGATCTCTTCCAGCTTAGAGGCATTGGCCTCCGGATCTTGAGGCGGTCCTCTTCTCCCCTGAAGGAGGGATTCTTGGTTCCCTCCTCTTACCTTGCCCCTTTAGGCGAAATATTAGCTCCTCTATTTTCCCCATTGCCCCTGCTGCGAGCAACCTCCAACATTCGACCCAGCCACGGGCTCCGGTCACGGTCTCTGGGAGGGCGGACACCTATCGGCCCTTATCGCGCCACCAATTCTCTGTAAAGAACAAAGGGTAAGATCACGAACTCTAGAAAGGCATATAAAGAATGTTAGGACCTTGAGCTATTTACAGAGTATCCAGGCGAATTCGGCTTAGACACTGCATCCCTCATTGAATCCGGACCGCGCCGCTGCGGTCAGAAGAACAACTTGTACATCTCCACGGGTGTTCGCACCCATGAAGTGTTGGAGAATCCGAGGTCCCTCGGTTGAACTCCCATAAGCGGAAGGGCGGCGTTTGCGAGCGCGAGATGCACGAGTGCTTATAACTGCATCACCTTGACCGGTCGATCTCCCTTGCTTGGAGATCTCGAATCCGACCCTGCGGTGAGGGCCGTCTTGAATGACCCCAGTTGAGCCCTTGGTTGACCCGACATCCGATTGGCGTGGAGGTCCCGAGGCGGAATGAAGGCGGCTTTGCTGCTGCTGCCCCTCGGGCTTGATGATATAGAACCACTCCTGCTGCCACGGTCAGAGTTCCTCTTGGAAGGAACCCTCGAGCCGCAGGGCATCGACCTTCTTGCTTATAGTGCGCCCGCTCACGCCGCTCAGCCCCCGATCATCTTGGCTCCACCTTGAAGGTCTTGAGCCATAGGCGAAGTGGGGGATGGCGGAGGAAGGCTTAGCATGACGATGATGAATCTTCGGAGATATGGAGGATAGACTCGGAGCCAAGTCGTGAAAGTCCAGCCCGTAGTAGAGCAGGAGCCCTCTCACGAAGGGATCCGTCGGGAAGCCTAAACCCCAGCGAGAGGTGGGATCTGACAGCAGCGTATTCGCCCGGGCTCGAGTTTGGCACAGCCTGCCCTTGGGCGAGGCAGCTGTCTTGAAACCTCGTGGGCTAGGTACTTGGCCTCACGCAACTTGATATGTCCTCCTCCGTGGCGGAGGAGGGCATCCACCGACCTGGAGGTCGGGCCGGACATGATTGAGGATCCGGCGCGCTCGAATCTGAGGCTCTGGGTGTTGGAGCTGGGAAGCGGGGAAAAGATCGATCACGAGATTGAAGAACAAGGGCTGGCCTTGGTCCTCTTATAAAGGGGAAAAAACCAAGGAGTCGTCTCCGTGACCGTTGGGATTCCCCTTCGATAGGAGGCGTGGCGGCAAGGAAGCAGTTGGGTTACCACCTGCGTATTGATGAGAATCCGGAATAAGGGAACCGATCTATCCTGCGAAGCGGGGCGTGCCAAAGAAACGCTTAAGCTAAGCGTCTTTGAGGTGGTACGATAAAAAGCGATTCAAACAAAGGCTTGGTAGCGGTGTGATGACGGCGCCCGTGTATCGTCGTGCCAGTTGAACTAAGTGTACATTTTATTCTCTCTGCGGTGGAATGTTGAATTTATTTTGCGAGGCGGACACTATCACAGTGTTCATTATCTTCTCCGGATTATTCAAGGAGAAACACCCTGCATATGCCGAACATTATACTTGCGCGGACTTATCGTCATTGAAGACGGTTAGAGACTCTTGAGGGAGTCTGGACTGAGGGTGTCCGGATAGCGGACTATCAATATCATGGGACTCCCGGACTACGAAGATAGAAGATTGAAGACTCGGCTCATTGTCGGATGGTACTTCCTTGGTGTGGAAGGCAAAGCTTGCATCTCGGATATGTAGATCTCCTACCATTGTAACCGACTACGTGTAACCCTAGCCCTCTCCGGTGTCTATATAAACCGGAGGGCCTTAATCCGTGGGGCGAACATACATCTCTACAATCATACCATAGGCTAGCTTCTAGGGTTTAGCCTCCTTGATCTCGTGGTAGATCTACTCTTGTACTACCCATATCATCAATATTAATCAAGCGGGGCGTGAGGTTTTACCTCCATCGAGAGGGCCCAAACCTGGGTAAAAACATTGTGTCCCTAGTCTCTTGTTACCATCCGCCTAGGCAGCATGCAGATTCGGGACCCCCTACCCGAGATCTACGGTTTTGTGACACCCGACAAAGGGATTGGACTAATTAAACATGTCCCCCTCGAGGGTGGAGCTGCTTGACTGGTGTATATAATCAATTTAATGCTCATAATGGAGACCACACGAGTGTTAAATGCGCAGCCTTCTTCTCTCCTGGCTGTTGCATCGTCGAGTTCAGCGGGTTCACCGCCGGATAGGGCCTCACGGTGAGCGAGGTCCTGTGTATACAAAGAAGAAAATTATAAAAAGGCTTGGCAGACTTGTGAGCCCCTGGTGTGGTCGAGCGCACTCTGGAGTCTGTTGTGGTCGTGCCCCTCCCCTAGGCCCATGGTATCTCGAGGCGTAATGATGTGCACGGAGGTTGGTCTTCTGATTATGCAAGGGCTGGGGTTGGGGCCGCATTTCTCTGGCGATGCTTGTATGTCGTGCCGGGTGGTCTTGGTTGATGTTGCTTTGGTAGCGTTTGGCGTGTCGGCGGTTAATAGCGGACTCGAAAATTGCCTTAAAGGCTACTCCGTACTTCTGCCATGAGTAGCTATGTTCCTCCGTTCGGAGGGCGTTCCGTATTTCCGTTGACCGTGATATGGCTCCGAGGCCTGGCATCTTGAGCTTTAGGTATGCGTGTCTGGCACAGCGTTGAACTTTGCAAGCATGCGGTTAAATCCGGTGAGCGTGATAGCGCTGCTGAGCGGGACTATCGAAGATTAACTCCTTGCTCGGAAAATATCAGGGATCGAAGAAGACTACTTCGGTTCGTGTGCGAGGCACATACAATTAGCCTCAACACACTGGTATGGCGCCTTTGAAGGTCAGCTTTGTAGGTTTGATCCTTGAGGGTCTATGCCCATCTTCGCACTTGTATCCGGATAAAGCGAGGTTCAGGCTCTTACGCCGTCCATCGGGACTCTTGTGAGGTGAAATCCGCCGGCGATTGGGTCTAAAACCAATGCGGCGAATCCGCCATAAGCGGATCTTGGTCGGATGGTCTCTTCAATCTAATGTGATCGAGCAGAGGACCATGGATTGAACTTAGGCGGCTGGCTCTATCGCATATCGTCCCTTAGTGCATGCTTCCGCTCCCTCTTGGGTATATGGGTTGCGTATATCATGTTTACCGTACGCACTTGTGAGAAACCATACATCCTCTCTGTTTTGGCGGTGGGTCTCTTCCTCATCGTTGTTGTGCAGCCTTGTCATTGTTTTGACAATTAACTTGCTGCCTGCTGAATACCCAACAATCTCTGCTGGTGTGATTAGCTGGCTTTTAAGAATGCCATGTATACGGTATGGCGGTCGAGTATTCGGTCCAAATTGGATGGACCAGTGGTTCTTTTGAGCAGCTTCTTCATTGGCGGGTTTAGAGCCTCGGAATCCGGCGTTAGCTTGCCGTATCCTCCTTATAAATCGCCTTAGTTAACGGCGTTTATTTTCTTCGGACGTGACGCCATTGTGGTCCTTAGTGTCCGGACTACCAGCATTTTCTTTGAGATTATTCTTTGTGAGCTAGCCAGCTATCTTCTCCCGCCTGAAGCGGGTCATTAATGATGTGAGGATTGCCATGGATTTGGCTTTTCTGTCCTAGGTGCGGGCTAGCCACTCATCGTGGATGTTATGTTTGAAGTCTGCGAGGCCTCTGCATCCGGGACAATCGGCGATTTGATTTTTCTTGGTTAAGAACCGTGTCGAGGTACTGGCGATTCGTCAAATGCTGCTGGATTATGTGGCTTAGGTCATCGGCGTCTGGTGGCGCACATATGTGCCACAGAGTTGTCGAGGAATGTGGCTTCGGGTCCTCCAACACACAATTGACTCTGCGGGCAGGCTGTTAAGCCAATGCAGGCTGGTCCTTTAAGCAGGGGGAGGTATTTGATGGGCGTGGAGATGCGTGTCGCCGGAGCATATGGATGTGAAGGAGATAATCTTGATCCAAACGCGGGGTCTGTCGTGCCATCGTAGGATTCAATGTTCTGGGGTTTAAACCCTTGAGGATTTGATGATCAATTACCGTCGGTGAAGCATAAGCGGGTGTCGCGGCGCCTCTGTATTGAGCAATATCACGGCGTAGCTCAAGGGGGCGTTATGCTGCTGTGTTGCCCGGCGGAGTTGTTGTATCCGGCTCGGCGGTATTAAATCATAGTGTGGTGGTAGAAGCATACGTGATCCATAGATAGATCTGGATTGTCTTGCCTTATCCTCCAATATGTCCGAAAAGCAAGTCGGTAGCGTTCCCTCGTTAACCCCATTGCTTTTCGGCGATGCAGAGTGCGGTCTTGATAGAAGGCTGGATGCCTCTGCTGTCAGCGACCACGTGGTGGTCGATCGGCCGTATGTCGCGCTGGTGATGAAGTTATGTATGCATACTCCTCTAATCGGGAGAGCAACTTGCGTTTTGGGTAGCTCTTGGAGGGCGTTCGAGTTCATACTCTTGACGCGAGGACCTCGGTCCATCGTCGACGGCAGAGTCTTGATTAACGGAAGCTGCTGCTGCTTTTTCTTTAGGCTATTTGCTATGGTCATTAGCCTGCGTTTAAGCGCTCTTGTTAAGCCAGGATCCTCGGGCATGACAATTAAATGCGTCGTTGAGGCTTGCCTCGTCTTGGAGGAGGTATGTAATTATCATCCTCGACCTCTTCGTCTGCAGCTCTCTCGTGAGGGCTTGCTTACATATCCTCCTGCGCTGAATCTTGCTTTGGAGGATTGTCTTCGGCGCACTTTTCGGGTGTTATTATCTCCTATGCGGAATCTCCATTCTTCTTTGTGGCGGGATTTAAATGGCGCTTGGCGGCGTTGGCGTTTGGGTTGTTTCTTTAAGGAATACGCCTCATTTGCTTCTTCGCCCGTCCCCATGTTTTGGGGTGTCCACCATGTATATATCGTGTATGTGGTGGTTTTCCAGTGCCCTATAGGCGCTGGTTCTTGTTCGTTTCCGGCATCGTCATCCATACCGTCGATGTCTTCGGAGTCATAGTCTAGCATGTCGGTTAGATCGTCGACAGTGGCTACAAAGTGGGTGGTGGGTGGGTCTTGAATTTCTTCGTCGTCCACGTCCCAACCATCCTGGCCATAATCCGGCCAGGGCTCTCCGGATAGCGAGAGATGCTTTAGCGAATTTAGAATGTCGCCAAAGGGCGAGTGTTGAAAGATGTCATGCGGTGAACTCCATGATCGGCGTAATCGGATTCGATTAGCGAGGCATGAGGAGGTTGGTCGGGCGGAAGTCCGGCACCTCGGAATGTAGGCTTTATAGGGGACAAGGTCGGTGTTGGCTCCATCGCCGTGGATGTTGCAGCTTCCGGCGGTGTCCAACTCACCAAATCCTCGATCTGCGATCGGCTCCGAACTATGGGTCGGAGCCGGATTAGTGTCGACCTCAAAACCTTGTCCGTGACGAGCTAAATCGTGCCCGCCATCGACGGTCGCGGCTTACGCTTCGCTTGTGGATCGGATCCATCCAAGATCAAGTCTCCGCGGATATGCTGCCGTGAAGTTTAGGATTTAAATCTGACTGACGGCGGGGCGTAGCTTCGATCTGCTCGGATGGCCAAGTGAATTAGCCCGCGATCTTGAGCCGCCGAATCTGAATCTGTCGGGGAAAAAGTCTCACCACTGGCATGCGTTATTGTTGATTGAAAAAGCCATCGAGCCTATCGGTGGCGACGAGAGGAACTCTCAATGAAAGCACCAATATCGGTGTCAAAACCGGCGGATCTCGAGTAGGGGTCCCGAAGCATGCGTCTAAGCCGGATGGTAATAGGAGGCGAGGACCGCGATGTTTTACCCGGAGTTCGGACCCTCTTGATGGAGGTAAAACCCTATGTCTGCTTGATTAATATTGATGATGTGTATTACAAGAGTGGACCTACCACGAGATCAAGGAGGCTAAACCCTAGAAGCTAGCCTATGGTATGATTGTTGTAATGGATGTTGTGTCCCTGGGACTAAATCCTTCCGTTTATATAGACACAGAGAGGGCTAGGGTTACCGAGTCGGTTACAATGGTAGGAGATCTACATATCCGTATTGCCAAGCTTGCCTTCCACGCCAAGGAAAGTCCCATCCGGACACGGGGCGAGTCTTCAATCTTGTATCTTCGTTGTGGGGTGTACTAAAGTAGGGTGCTTAGTACCCGAACTTTACCTGCAATGCGTCATGACACCCATGGCAAGGCATGCGGGCGCCATAAGACCCTCCGTCATTCCCTAATACTGCCATTCAAGAACAAAGTGGCGACCAAAAGACAAGACCCGGCGAAAAGGCTACTTGGGAAGGACAAGAACCCGGCAAGAGGGGCTTCATGGGAAGGCCTGACTCAAGGCGCCTCTGGGCGACTTACCGCGCGCCCAGCAGCGTCCGGCGAAGGCCCGGCGCCAAGCAAACTTGCCGTAGCGACAAAGAAGGTCAGCGGACAAGGCGTTTGCAGCGGCAAGGCTGCCACCATGCACTCAGGCTCCAGCGCATCCAACGGCGTGTCACCCAGGGCCATCCCGAGGAGCCGCGTGGCGGTACTCGCAGAAGCCGGCAATCGCGGTGCCAGTGGTGAGTGGAAGCACCGACAAAGGAGGCCATCGTGGCGATCGGTGGCGCTCCTAGCGGTCGTTCCTCACCTTGTTGGGGTGACCAGACGGGCATTAAATGCCCTTGTCCCCACCGTCAGAGTTAGATAGGGGACCTTTGTTGGACTTTGTTGTACCAACCTGCGTTTTACTCTTTTACCCCCTCTTCCTCGCTGCCACTGTGGCACACCGTTTAGACTATAAAGGGGCCCATGTGCATGTAGAAGGGGTTCGGGACTTTTCCACACTAGGGTTCATTCGACACAACCAACACCACCATACGCTCGCGCTCTCGAGCAAGAACAAATACAATCACAAAGCAGCAGTAGGAGTTTTATCTCTCCGGAGAGCTCCGAAGCTGGGTAAAAATAGCCCGTCTCCCTCGCGCGCTCGACCTCGATCTGCTCTGCGTGCGCCCTCCGCTCCCTTGCCGGACTAGAAGGGGGCCCCTGCCCCATAGGTGCTCGTGCTCCCTAGAACCCCACGACATCTTTGGCGCGCCAGGTAGGGGGGCGTCGAGGTCGTGAGCATCTGATCCGGTCTCTGCGCGTGCTACATCAACGCCTTCATCAACATGCCACCGAAGAAGAAGCCTTCGGAGGTGGCCGCTCCGTCTACATCGGTTCTACCACCACCGCAGGAACAAGCGGGCGGTGGGGTGGGCCTTCCAGCGGAGAAGTGGAAGCGCCGAAGGTGGGACTCAC
The DNA here is from genome assembly GCA_021437245.1 of Aegilops speltoides. Classification (NCBI taxonomy): domain Eukaryota; kingdom Viridiplantae; phylum Streptophyta; class Magnoliopsida; order Poales; family Poaceae; genus Aegilops; species Aegilops speltoides. The sequence continues at coordinate 58,487 of JAHHZJ010003215.1, forward strand.
GTCGTCACCAGATCCAAAAACAAGGCCCATAGCGTTGGCGACCGTCACGAGACACCACACACCCTTCCTAGGAGGTGCAAGGTTAAACAACGCCCGATGCTCCTAACACCGTGCTCGCGTTGGAGCAAAGGCCAAGCTTCAGTGGAGTGCGCAGGGGCGTTCGAGAGGCAGCATCGCGGCCTTCGCATCTTTGGCGAAATGAGCTCTGATCGCCGGGCGGGTGTTGCTCCATCCAATCGATTGGGTGTCGAGCACATCTGCTCCTCGCGCCGCTCGTCGCCACCGCCACCCAGAATGCGGAGAAGCGCTGGCCCAGCCCAGCTATACGGATTACCCTCGGCGCCACACAAGATTGACGGCGGAGGATGACCATTTATAGCCTCATCAACCCGTAGCAGCGCGACAAGCCCAACAGCCGGCGCCCGAAGCCCGGCAAAGCGCCCGGCGCAAGCCAACACCGACAAGACGCTGGGGTGCCACTACCACTCCCGCCCGAAGGCGGCGAGTCGCCCGACTCATCGGGCCCAACCTCGGCAGCGACTCCACGGCGTCGTCCGGACCCGCCAACCGCCCGCGATCAGCGCCCGTCCTCCAAAGCGGCGACGAAGATGCTCGTACTCATCGAAACAGAAGGGAAGCACTGACGTCAATCGACTAAGCGCGCTGGGCCACTTTGTCGATATGCATGCGCCCGGGGAACCGGGAGACTTGCCGCGTATCACGGCGAGTTGCCTGTGTTCACCGTGAGTTCGCGGCAAGTCGATGTGACCGCAAACTTCAAGCCCGGCGTGCTGAGAAGTGCGATGGCAGAGATACATCCGTCGGAGTTCTCGGCATCTACACCATCGCGGTGCGAGGCTGCGGGGCGCGGCGAAGATCCTCGCCAACTACTTTGCAGGGTGCTCAAGCCTAACGTCGGATCTTGGCTCATGCACTTGCGGAGAACTCCATTTCTTCGTGGGCGGACTGTGCCATCAATTTGTCGGCGCCTTCCGGTGACCACAAGCCTCATGGCCAGAAGCGACCTTCACTTGCTCTTCGAAGGAGGAGAACCCCTGCGCAAGAGTACATCTGAGAGATTCAGCCAAGTGCAAGCGCAACATCGTGGCGTCCACCTGCGCGATTATCGCGCATTCCATCGAGCGTGCGTGGCTGTAGGATGAGGAGAGAGATGGTGATGTGCAAGACTAGAGATGTCGGTGAGCTATGCTCTCGGCCACAAGTGTGCCGCGGGCTGAGGAGGGAGGAAAATCCCGGAGAGATTGCGGGAGCGAAGGATCTAACGGTGAGGATGCCACCCGGCAAGGAAGAACCGGGCGGAGCAACAGAAAAAAGAAAAGGCTAAGGATGTGCTGGTTGTCGAGCATTCGGCTGACGGAGGCAGCTCGACCAAATAGCTTGGCTGGCGACTCGGCGAGCTGTGGTAGCCGCCGACAAGCGGGATGGCTCCGACAAGCAATATTGCAAGATCCATCGCACCAAGGGCCATGACCTCCAAGCACTGCAAGAAAATCGAGCGGATGGCAGAGCTCTGAAAGCTGATCACGAGTGCGCGATAAGGAGAAGGCCAGAGAAGGTGGAGGGATCCGGCAAGCTTCCCACGGGGAGGCGCAGCAGCAAGGCAAGCAGCGGCAAGGTGTGAGACCTCCGGGGCGACAAGGATGAAGATGAAGATGAGGATGATGAGATGGAGGAGGATGGGGCGATGACCAAGAGTTTGAGGAAAGCCAGCGGAGGTGTTGTGCATCGTGGCGGTGCCTCCCTACACACCTCGCACCGCCAACTCAAGCGATGTAAGTAGCGAGAGGTGGCCAATGAGAACCGTCCGGTGGAATCGCGCAAGCCTGAAGTGGTCAACCGCCCATCATCTTCGATGTTGAGGATCACCACGATCGCATCACTGCGGTCGGGTGCTTGCCGATGTTGGTCTCACTGACAATCCATAACCTCGAGGGTCTAAAGATGTTGGTTAGCGGCGGGGCGGCTTTGAATCTGGTCTCCTCCGCGATGCTCAGAGCTCCGGATCACTGACAGTGAGCTCGAAGCTGGTACCTTTCAAGGGATAAATCCGGGGAAGAAGCAAGCGAAGGGAAGATCACACTTACCCGATGACATTTGGCGTGAGCTGAATTCCAGGATCGAGGGGTCACATTTGGCGTCGCCGACTTCCCATTGCCCTACAATGGGATACTAGGCAATCGGTAGCCTTGCTAAGTTCATGGCAGCATCTCCTCGCCTACAATGTGCTCAAGATGCCTAGTTCGATAAGTGTCATTTCTGTCCAAGGCGACAAGAAGGGCGCACTTATCTGCACCGACAAGATCTCTAGGGAAGCGGCGGTGCGATTGGCATAAACCACTTGCCCTGAAGCTCCCGGGGGAAGAAAGAGGCCAAGTCCGGCAAGAGTTGCAGCTCTGGTGCCCACTCCGGCAAGCGCACCTCTTGAGTGCTGCGCTACCGTCGAGGGCCTTTTCATCGAGCTCTCGGCAAGTGTAAAAAGGCAAAGACAGCTTCACCCAGGAGACCAAGAAGGTAGCCGCCAAGGAGGGCAACTTGGTGGTACCTTCACCATCGGTGCTGCACGCTTGATCCTAAATAGGAAAGTCGCTCATTGCTTTCACGCAGGCGAATGTTGATGTGTTAGCATGGCAACCATCGACATACCGGTGTTCCCAAAGGAATGTCAGGCACCACCACCGTGCACCGCTGCCCTCACGCAGGCGATCCAGTCAAGAAGTCGAGAAAACAAGCGGTGGAGAGACAAGAGTTCATTGCGAGAAGAGATCAAAGAAGTTGGAAGCAGCGGGCCTGGTCGAGAGTGCTCCATCCGGCGTGGTTAGCCAATCCGATGGTGTAGCGCGAAATGACGGGAAGTGGAGGCTTTGTATCGACTTCGCGATGTCAATAAAGCTTGTCCCAGGATCCATTTCCCTTGCGGCGCATTGACTAGATTATCGACTCCCGGCGGGATCACGATCTGCTTTCATTCCTTGATGCATACTCAGGATATCATCAGATCTTCATGGCAGAAGAGGATGAAGAAAACTGCATTCATTACCCCATGTGGCACGCGTCTTTGCCCGTCGAATGCATTTCGGACTAAAGAATGCCGATTCAACATTTGCAAGAGTAGTCGACATGCTTTTGAGCCCTGACTTACGGCAAAATGTAAGAAGCTTACATGGATGACATAGTAGTCAAGAGCAAGGACAAGGGACTCGATCCAAGATTTGGATAAAACTTTTGCAAATCTGCGAAAAGTCGATCTCAAGTTGAACCCGAGAAGTGTGTGTTCGGAGTTCCTTAAGCAAGCTTCTCGGGTTCTTTGTAATCCCGGAGGAGGATTGAAGCCAATCCCGACAAGATCAAGGCCATTGAGCAAATTGAAGCACCATGCGAGTCAGGGCGTCACAGCTTGCAGCTGCGTTCTGCTCTCGATAGGTTCATCTCAGAGTCTGCTTGGCAGCGCTACCGCCATTTTAAGATTTTGAAAAAGGCAGGTCAATGAAATGGACTCAGAGCGGAGGCTGCGCAGTGAGGACTTGAAGAATACCTATCCTCTACTCAACACTTGTCGCGCCTAAGCCACAAAGAAGTTGTTGTTGTATCTGGCGGCGACCAAATCAAGTGGCTAGTGCCGCATTAGTGGCGGAGAGGAAGCAGATGATGAGTCGGCTGACGGCAAGAGAATCGGCGACAAGCGAGGGGCTACTCCGATAAGCTCTGGCCCGCAAGCCACTGATCCGGCAAGTTACAGCTCCGCCAAGAGATAGAATGCAACGAGTCTTGGAAGAAAAACAGAAGAAGAAGGTGTAGCGCCCGGTTTACTTTGTTAGTTCCTTTTGCGGGGGCTAGATCAAGGTACTACGGTGTCGCGAAGTTGCTTCGGCCTACTCATGGCCTCGAGGAAGCTGCGCCATTACTTTCAAGCACATGAGATCACGGTTGTCACTCGCTTTCCGTGAAGAGGATCTTTGCAGAATCCAGAAGCAGCAAGCAGAGATTGTCAGTGGGCGCTAAAGTGTCAAGCTCGGCCTCAAGTTTGAAAGTACTTCAACTATTGAGCCGGGCTTTGGCGAGAATTTATAGCAGAATGGGCGCCAACACGGATGAAGAAAGTCAGAGAGAAACATCCCGTCAAGGAAGTTAGCAAAGAATGGATCATGTACTTTGATGGTGCCTTCTCGTTGCAAAGCGCGGTCTGTGAGGCGTACTACTTATCGCCCCCACGGAGAACACCTCAAGTATGTGGTCAAATGCACTTTCCCAAGGAGCAAGCAACAAATATCTTGCAGAGTATGAAGGCTTGCTTGCGGACTGAGGATAGCAGAGAGCTTGGGATTAAGAAACTTATTGTCGAGGCGACTCACGGCTTGTCGTCCGCCAAGTCAACAAAGATTACGAGTCCTTTGATGGAAGCATACATTGATGAAGTGAGGAAGCTAGAGGAGCATTTTGATGGCTGCAAATGGAACATGTTCCAAGAGCTGAGAATGACATTGCAGATGGCTTTGTCAAAATGTGCCGCCTCAAATTGCACAACGGAACGAGGATTTTGTGCTCAAGCTGACTCAGCCATCCGTCACACCATCAAGCAGACGAGCAAGAAGATAAAGTTACTGCGGCGACCACTTTCGTGAGAGCTCCCGAACCACCGCCAAGAAGGTTCGAGGATCCCGGCCACGAAGCCGCGAGGAGCAGTCCGCTCCAACAAGCCGGGACTTGTTTAAATCGAAACAAGCGCTCCCGACAAGCTTGTCGACAAGCTTGCGGAGGAACATCACCTCCGGCGGGATCCCTGATCCTTGCCGTAGAAAGTAGATGTTCCTGGCTGCATTATGCTTTAGTCCTTGTTGTCGAGCCTGGCTCCAACCTGGGCACTGACAAATAGTCCATTTCCTTGAGACGGAGAACTTCCGAGGAACAAGAGGAAGCGAAAAAAAGTAGGCCGGCAATCGGTATGTACCCGGTTTATCGACGACATCTTTATCTGAAGAAGGTTCAATGGAGTGAAATTGAAGTGCATTTCCAGGAAGAGGGACAAGAGCTGTTGGCGAGAGATACATGGAGGCATATGTGGTCACCACATTGGCGCAAGAAGCACTGCAGGTGAAAGCTTTCCGGCAAGGCTTCTTCCAACAGACCCTCCGAGGATACAAGCGCACAAGTAACCAAGTGTGAAGCATGCAGGTTCCATTCCAAGCAGATTCATCAACCAGCTCAAGCTCTCCAAACAATCCCTTTATCCTGGCCATTTTAGGTGCAGGGGCTCGACATCCTCGGCCCCTTTCCCGAGCTGTCGGGGCTTTGAGTACTTATGCGTTGCAATCGACAAGTTCACAAAGTGGCACGAAGAGGAACGATGAAGGTAACAGCCACGATCGGCCGATCAAGTTAAATCGGTCGATTGTTTGCCGTTTGGAATCCCTAACAGGATCATCACCGACAATGGCACACAATTCACGAACACGCACCTTCATGCTGTCGTCCAAGATCTTGGTACCAAGATCGCCTTGCATCATTGCTCACCCAAGGAGCAGCGGTCCAAGCCGGAAGAAGCAACCTTGAAGTGCTGCAGGCTCAAGACTAGAACTTTCGACAATTTGCAAAAGTCTGCGGAAGAAATTGGATCGGCAACTGCCGGTGGTTCTTTAATCGATCGAGGAATGACGTAAATCGAGCCACTAGCAGTCACCCTTTGCTCTTGTCTACGGGCGAGGCAGTTCTCCCGGGAACTTCGTATCACGGATCACCACGAGTGCTCGCTTATGATGAGCTTGAGCAAGAACAGCTGCGACAAGGCGGCAGCGCTGCTCCTCGAGGAGGATGCGTCTTGAGCGCTGCTATGCGAGCTGCTTGCTATCAGACAAGCTTTGCGCCCTATCATAACCGCAAAGTTAACGCCCGAAGTTTCGAGGAAAGCGACCTTGTTCTTGGCGTGTTCAATCCGCCAAGAATTCAAACAAGTTAGCGCCAAAGTGGGAAGGCCCTTATCGGGTGAAAGCGAGTCACTAGGCACTGGTGCTGTCGCCTTGAGACCGAAGAAGATGGCATTCGGAGAGCAATTCTGGAACATAGAACATCTTAAGAAGTTTACCCATAAAGTAGCGGTTGCGGACCCGTTCGGCAACCACAACTTTAATACAAGCCTTGCGGTATCGCATGTAACACTTTGTACAAAGCGGCGTAGCTCGTGCGTAAATAAAGTTTATGTGCCTCGCACATTTTGTCAAATTTAATGCATCTCCCTTTCTTTTGCATATATATCTGACACCTTGTGCAGCACTTACCCCCGGTAAGCAATGGAAAACCTTAACATTCCATATCATTATTTTCTCTTCTTTCTTCTCAAAAATAGGATCCCTCCGTCCACAAGTTCACCGGGGGGGGAGAAGAAGATAAAGGTGGGGACCAGGCGTCGTTCGAAGGAATCTAGTCTTGCCGGGGCGCGGATGACAGAAGAGCTAAGTTGCCAAAGTTTGAGCCTAGTCAATTTTAAATTTTTTAAGTTATATTCCTTGAACGTTCGTGCCTTGTATGGAAAACACTGTGCGGCGGAGGAATGCGGCTTCGCGCCTAAGTTGTGCCCTTGCGTTGTTTCGAGCCCGCTCAACAATACAAGTGAGCTGCAACTAGTCCGACAAGATTTCTTGCGGAGGCTTACCGCCAATGAACTCTTTGATGTTCCACTTCTTAAGTGTGCTTGCGCCGACAGGATCCTCAAAGCGTGGGGTAAAAAGCATACAAGGGATGTAGCGAGT
>JAHHZJ010003216.1:0-23435 GCA_021437245.1 Aegilops speltoides
CCATCAAGAGGACCTGCTGACCGTAAAAGGTCGTGTGGATTTGCCCCACATTAGGATGCTTATCAATGCCAAGTTTGGCACGGGCACATTCTTGTTGGATAGAGAACACTTACCACCTGCAGCCTCGAGCATGAAGATAATGTTGTTGTGATGGATGAGGAGGATCCAACTTCGTTGAGGGTCAAACAAAGATTGAAGCTGCCAAGAAAGCTAAAGTGAGAAGGAAGCAGAGCAGAGCAGCTAAACCAAAGAGTGTTGGAGAACAGCTACTTGAAGCTACCCAAAGGATTGAGCAACGCCTGCCAGCATTATCAGCTCGGAGAGCCTTGAGAGGATTGTTGAAGACAAGATCCATGCTCGGATGTGAAGTGTCAAGTGCAAGTAACTGTCAACAAGCTTGAGGCAGATATTGAGGAAGCAAAGAGGGAGAAGGAAGAGCTCATCGTGAGATGCAGGATGACCTAGTCCGAGATGCATATCACAGACTCCGGTTCCCACAGGACCCGATCATGCTATTCGATGGTCGACACCAGGACTACAGCTTCAACACCTCCACAGCTCCATCAGTTGCTCCAGCTCCAGCTCCGATGACCACTCCTCCAGCCGAGACATCACGAAGTCTTCGCCGATGCTGCCATATCAACTCCAACATCAACCGCACAGAGCCGCCAGTAGAGTCCCCAGTGCGCTTAGCTCTATGCCGTTTCGAACTTTTTGGTAACTTGTTGCCAAAGGGGGAGAAATTGTATAGATCATAGGACTTCGAGAGAGAGAGTGCTTTTGTCTTTGCGCTTTTGCTCTTTTGTTCATTTGCGGTCTTTTTGAGATACTTTTGTTTTTCGAGACATTCTGTGTGTTTGATACTACGTTTGATCCCACTTTAATGAGTGCTTGATCGTACTATGCTTTAATGTGTGCTTAATGCTTATCATATGCTATTCCTATCTTGTATGACCATTTACTCATGTCTTGGTGATTGGGTGCATGCTATTCATTCTTACCATTTTGTGCGCTCCACCAAGATGTAGGTGACATGGAAGAGTGACCCATGATCCTAATCGATTGTGCATTTGCATTCAAACGCAAATCTTAAATAATGCACAAATTTAGGGGAGCTCTTGCTTATCACATACTTCTCAAAGCTGACGATATTATTCATTGATTATATCCTTTGTCGAGCTTTGATCTATATGTTGTCATCAATTACCAAAAGGGGAGATTGAAAGTGCAACTAATCCCGGGTGTTTTTGGTAATTAATAACAACATATATATCATTGAACTAATAGTTTCTTGAGAATCATTTCAGAAAGTTCATGATATGGGTATGGCAAGGACTGAAGAAGTGGACCCCTCAAAATGCTAAGGCAAGCATTGGCAAAAGCTCAAGACTCCATTTTTGGTTTAGTGATCCAAGATCACATTGAGTCCATAGGAAAGCCAATACTATTAAAAGGGATGAGGTTATGATAATGATCTGGTTGCTCAAAGTGCTTAGTGATACATCTCCTAAACTATCGCAACTCTCACTTCCATAATACACTCATAAGTAATCTCGGTCCCACCGACTTCCTAAACTCAGTCACACGAGATGAACCACCTCAGCCATATAGCCAAACCCTAGAAATCTCGGATTTTCCGATTCGAACTCGGTCTCACGAAACTTGAACTGCCAAGCTTACGTAACTCGTCATCAAATCGGTGTCACGAGATGATGAAGTCGGTCCCAGAGATTGGCAAGCTCTTGTCTTTGGACGAATCGGACTCACCGAGTTTGTATTTTCGGTCCCACGAAAATCCCAACGTTCACATGTTTTGAACTTTCGGTCTCACCGAGTTGTCAACTTCGTCGACCGAGATTGGTCAAATGTGTGTAGCAGTTGGATTTTGTGTGGAGGCTATAAATACCCTCCACCCCTCTTCATTCGTGGAGAGAGCCATCGAAGAACTACCACTCCTACCTTACATTTACGAGAAGAGAACTACCTACCCTTGTGTTGAGATCAAGTTGCTCCACTCCCACCATATGAAGCTTGATCTCTAGCATTCCCAAGTTGCTTTCCACTCAATCCTTTCTTCCACCACAGCCAAATCAGTGAGGAGAGTTGAGTGTTGGGGAGATTATCATTTGAAGCACAAGAGCAAGGAGTTCATCATCATCAACACCATCTATTACCTTTTGGAGGTGGTGCCTCCTAGATTGGTTAGGTGTCGCTTGGGAGCCTCCGTCGAGATGTGGAGTTGAACCAAGAAGTTTGTAAGGCAAGGAGATCGCCTACTTCGTGAAGATCTACCCGAGTAAGGCTAGTCCTCCGTGGGCGTGAGCCATGATGGCATAGACAAGGTTGCTTCTTCGTGGACCCTTCATGGGTGGAGCCCTCCGTGGACTCTCGCCGTTACCCTCCGTGGGTTGAAGTCTCCATCAGCGTGGATTGCGACAGCACCACCTATCGGAACCACGAGAAAAATCTCCGTGTCTCCAAATTGCGTTTGCTCTTCTCCACCTCTCTTTACTACATGTGCAATTTACTTTCCGCTGCCTATACTCTAGAATTGCATGTGTAGGGTGATACTGACTTGATCATCATTGTGAACTTGCCAAAAACTTGTCTTTATCAAAAGGCTGAATTTTTATATTGTCAAGTAGTCTAATCACCCCCCTCTAGACATACTTTCGATCCTACTCGGCGACACGTCTGGTCCGCCCTCGCGCCATGTTCAGCCGCCCGAACCGGCAGTGTGTGCCAACCGCACTGCTAGCTGCATGAGCGAAGAAGAACGACATGTCCGCGCAGAATTCTTCCACAAGATGACTGGCTATGCGACGCGCTGGCCACCGTCGGCAGGTACTGTCCGATGACGAGATCATTGGGCACATCATCGGGGCTGGGACAGGAGTACGACCCGCTCATGACAGCGCTTCGTCTTCACCGGCCAAGTGAGCCTCTCCGATTTCTATTCTTACCTTCTCAGTTTTGAAGCCGTCAAGAACAGCGCTGCGAACAGCGGCCATTTTCATCCGCCAACAACGCCATGCGCCATGGCAATGGCAATGGGTCACGTGATGCTAGCCGCAACAGCAACAACAGCCATGTGGTAGGAATGGCAGCCACAATGGTGGCAATGGTGGCCGCTATGGCAGGCGGCAACAGCGCGCAACACAATCATGGCAACAACGATGGGCGCCTGCAGCGGCGCGTGGCGGCAAAACCGTCGCCCACCCGTTGCGGATATGCCGCTGGAGGGCACTACGCCACCGACTGCCGTGATCGCTACAATCACGCCTACCAGTCGGACGAGCATCGATGCGGCAACATGGTGACATACGGTCACCGCGACAACAACTGGTACCTTGATACGGTGCCACCGACCACCTCACCAGCGACCTCGATCGTTTGGCGATGCACGGCGCTACAGTGGGAAGGATCAAGTTCAAGTGCATAAGCGGTGCAGGTTTGGAAATTTGTCACATTGGTCATACTAAACTAGCTGGCTCACGTGATACCATCCATCTTAATAATGTGCTGCATGTTCATGAGATTCACAAACACCTTCTTTCTGTTTACCGTCTTGTTTCGGATAACCGAGTGTTTGTGGAATTTCACAAATATTTCTTTTTTGCGAAGGACAAAATCACGAGGAGGGTCCTTCTTCACGGTAGAAGTCGACATGGTCTCTACCCAATTCCGTATGGTCGGCCATCATCGTCATCTTCACATCGAGCGTTTTCCGGAGTTAGGTCTTCATCGAGTCAGTGGCATCATCGCTTGGGTCACCCTTCAAATAATGTAGTTGAGTCTGTCGTTCGGTCAAATAAACTCCCTTGTTCGTCGAGTCATGATACTTTTGTTTGTGATGCTTGTCAACGCGCTAAAAGTCATCAATTACCTTACAATAATTCTTCCCGTGTTTCAACACAACCACTTGAGCTTATTCATACCGATGTGTGGGGGCCTGCCCTCGGCTCCTCTGGAGGTTTTAAATTTTATGTTAGCTTCGTTGATGACTTTAGCCGTTTTACCTGGATTTATCTTCTCAAACATAAATCTGATGTCGAACAAGTTTTCTACAATTTTCAGGCCCATGTCGAACGACTCCTCAACACAAAAATTTGTGCGGTTCAATCCGATTGGGGAGGCGAGTACCACCGCTTGCACAAATTTTTTCAACGTGTTGGTATCTCTCATCGCATATCGTGTCCACACACATCCCAACAAAATGGTATCGCTGGCGAAGCACCGTCACCTCGTTGAAACCGGCTTGCTCTCCTAGCTCACTCCAATCTTCCTTTGCGTTATTGCGATGAAGCTTTTCTCACCGCATGTTATTTGATCAATCGCATGCCTAGCGGACCCTTCAAAATATGACACCACTCACCGCCTTCTTAACATCACTCCGATTACTCTTTTCTTCGTGTCTTCAGTTGTGCATGTTGGCCTAGTCTTATAAATATAACTCTTGGAAACTTGAGTTTCGCTCAAAGATGTGTGTTTTCTGGATATAGTCCGTTTCATAAAGGGTATAAGTGTCTTGACAAGTCCACTGGTGCATATATATCTCTCGAGATGTTGTCTTTGATGAAAAAGTTTTTCCTTTTGCGACTAGTGTGTGTCGATTTGTCTCTCTTAAATCCTCCGTGACTTTTCCTTCTCATGAGCCAGTAGTTCAGGATGCTAATGTGAGAAACTACAATCTGTGTTTTTGTTTCATGAGTCATATCCTACAGGTACAGAGACGCAGCTGCCATGCCTTTGGCGTGGCGGACGTAATCATCCGTAACCGTAAGTCAAAGTCCCCCAACCATTGATGGTACACCATCCAAGGGGACGTGTCGAAGTATAGCATCCACTTGAGGCATCTCATCGCACGGTGGCGTAGTGGTGCGCTAATCACCGAGCAAGTAAGTTGTTAATATGTGCACATGACTTGCCAAATATGCATAGTTATGTAGCAGGAGCATAGTTTTGTAGCCGGATATACATAGTTTTATAGTTGCATATGTATCCATAGTTTTGTAGCACGATATGCATTGTTTTCTAGACGGATTTGCAAAGTCTCGTAGACAGATTTGCATATTTTTGTATCCGTATATGCATTGTTGAGAATGATTTATTTTGTGGTCTTCGTGTGTGTTATGTACAGAATTTGCTATGAAATACTGTATGAGATATGAGCACTGCTGAACTTTTGTATTGGCGTTAGACTGCAAGAATATCGTGTATTTTATCTACTATCTCTCTCAATCATATCATCTTATTCTAGTTCCATATTATAGACAGTCCAATATAACAGCTAAACTGCTCGATCTGATGCTAGCTCATGAATAGAGAATGGAGCATTGTAAACTGGAATATTAGGGGTATTAATCACCCTAAGAAATGGATTGCAATTGCCAATAAAATTTAAGGATCACAGTGCTCGATTATCTGCATAGAAGAAACTAAGAGAGTCATTTGATAACACATACATAAAAAGTTGTCCCAGAAGAATTAGCAAGTTTGAATACCTCCCATCTGTTGGAGCATCGGGAAGGATTTTAGTTGCATGGCATGATCAAGTTTTTTGGGGTCAGGTCTTTCATAGAAACAATTATGCCATCTCCATCCAATTTACCTCCAAGCATAATGGAGATCAGTAGGTCCTCACCAATGTGTATTATCCTTGTGAGCAGGAAGAAAGACTTCTCTTTATTAATTGGCTAAAGAATTTCCAAATGGATGATTGATAACCTACAAGTGTAGGGGATCGTTTGTAGCCTTTTTTGATAAGTAAGAGTGTCGAACCCAACAAGGAGATAAAGATAGAACAAATATTCCTTCAAGTTCTATCGACCACCGATACAAATCTACGCACACTTAAGGTTTGCTTTATCTAAAATAGAAATAAAACTAGAAGTACTTAGCGAGAATAAAGTAAAGCACTTTTCAAGACAATAAAAGTAGTGTAGTAGCAAGCTTTTTGTATCACAAGAAGGTTTTCTCCTAGGCAGTCGATAGCAAGTACGGTAATCATTCCTGCAATTTTATATGAGGAGAGGCATGAACTATCATACTTTCTCTAATTGGATCATATGCACTTATGATTGGAACTCTAGCAAGCATCCGCAACTACTAAAGATCATTAAGGTCGTGAAATCCAACCATAGCATTAAGTATCAAGTCCTCTTTACTCCCATATGTCATACCCTACTTAACCGCGTTTAGGCTGCTGTTACCCCATAACACCGACGAGTAAGCAAACCATGAACATATTGCAACAATCTATAGCAGGGCCCCTCACAGTTGCACGAGAATGGAGGCACCTGAGACCCAACAAAATAAAATATACCATCATACCAACCAAGATCACGATTATGACATAGGACAAAACATATCTACTCAAACATCATAGGATAACCACATATCATTGGATAACCACTCCGGCAACTCCTGTCTCTCATGGCTGCGGCAAGACCAGGTTTTGCTCTTTCTCTGTGAATTAAACTCCCAATGCATCTCATTCCCTAGGAGATTACACCATCGTGATGGCAACACTAAGCATCCTCATTGGTTTTGCTCTCCTCCTGCACTTGGTCATTCTCCATCTAGCAAGTACACATGATTGCGATGCACATCAAACTAGTTATTTATAGAAGGTTAGTGAATAGGCGTAGTGTATGGCCTGAACAATTTATTTCTCCACCAAACTTGCGTGCCAACTGTCATGGTCATTTAAATCTACCATGGGTGTCATCTATATAAACCACGAGTTATTTAGGTTTTGAAGAACCATTGGCGTGCCTTATGAATTGCTCATCTACTATATGGAAAACCATACATCAAATATTGAAATCAAACTATGACAAAGCATACTGGAGCAACAACAAAAACCTTCTTCCTATTTTTTAGAAAAATAGTGGGAGCGTCCTATTGTAAATTACTGAATAGTTATGCATATGCAAAGAATTTTTTTGGTGTGGATTGATTTTCCACTCTAGATAGAAATGAAATAGATGTGATATATTTTCAAGAACAGTTCTAAGCAGAGTGCACTAGCGAGCATGAGCTCTCGACGTCGCCGCAGCGAGTAAATGCACAGCCACCGCCGCCCGATCTCACAGCCCGACCACCATCGCGCCAGCCGAGATGAGACCAAAGTCCACATCGTGCCTTCTTCGTCCCCCGCGGTTGATCGCCTCGATGCCATCTGAGGCGGATGAAGAATACCGCTGCGATGCCCGTCCAGCGGCGGCCATCCCTACTGCCAACCACCATTGACTTAGTGGCTCGCCGATGTCGTTTGCGGTGGATGAAGAAGCTCGGCGCATTGATCCCTCGGCGGAGGCCCAGTTTTGCCCACTCTTGCCTTCTCATCGCTAAGTATTTGAAAAGGGCTTATAGGTGAAACCACATGAGTGGCAGGCGCAATATAAAACCGCCGCCGCTGCCTTGAAGAAGTAGCACTTTTAGGACCCGCCACTGCTATAGACATAGAAGTGGCGGGCGATACCGATACCAACCATAGGTCGACTCTCTTCACGATACCCACTTGGTGAAAGACAATGGTGGCTGGCGGTGCAAAGTGCCGCCACTTCTTTGTTGGTAACCAGTGGTAGGCGGCACAAGCGCTCACCACACATTTGGCAATTTGTGCTAAGGACATAAAAATTCCAAAATTTTGCAGTGGCGGGCTCTCTGTGACAACCGCCACACATATCCTACTTTTGAAAAATGGTTATTTAATAAACCTAGAAAGTGGCCGAATTCGAGCATGTAGTTCTGGATGGTGTGTATTAACAATTTAAGAAGTTTGAACGCCAAAGTTATTTGAAGAAAAAATAGTTGCGTATGTAAGGCGGCGGTTTCGTTCGAAACACTAACACTTTGGGGGAGAGTATTTGATTTGTACAAGTGGTGCACTAAGTTTTTCTGGTATCTCAAAATTTTACCACACCCTACATGGGTCAAATTAAGACAACATGCCAAATTTCATCACATTTAGAACTCTTTTCCGTGCGCTTTCCAAGCGTAGAGCGTTCTGCTCTTTTTGTTGGCCGGAAAATCAATTAATGTGTGGAAAATAGCAAACATACTGAAAGTGGCCAAATTCAAGCATGGGATTTTGGATGATGCGTAATAGCCATGGGTAAAGATTGAAGTCCAAATAACTTATGAAAATCTAGTTGTGTGTGTACGGCAGCGGGTCAAATATACCGAAAAAGGCCTAACTAGATGTGGCGGGTAATGATATTTTTCCCTCCACTTCAACTTAACTGTGGAGGGCGCTGAGTTGCCCCCGTCACCGGTCTGCTCCATATACTCGTCCTATACCGTGCACGCCTGTAGCCGCTCACATCTTATCCAAAAACCTCTCAAACCAGGAGCTGGGAATCTACTAATTGTAACTGATCCTCTGACACTGAAGCACTAGACATGTTGCATGCAATCAATGAGGCAGCAAGACTGGGCTGCCAAAAATCATCCTGGCCAGAGACGGATGCGGCGGTTCTGAAGCAGCGATTACTACTGATGCATATGACAACACCAATCTGGGCATGATTTTCAAAGAAATAAAAACTGTATCGCCTGTCCTTTCAGTCATGTAAAGTAAAAGTTTGCCCACGAGCTTGTAATATTTCAACACACTAAGCGACCGAGTCGCTCGCGTCCCTCGGCGGGCGGCTCGGCGATCTTACCGCCGCTGCCACTGCAGCTCCCTCTCCTCCCTCGCTCCTCCGTGCCGCGCGAGGATGCCGACAGCTAAGCCGCTAAGCGGACGGCGGCGGAGGCCTCGTCGTAGCGTCGTGGTTTCGCCCGTCGAAGGCCCGCATCGCGGCGGCCGTGTCTGGTTAGCACGGGCAAGCGAGCGGCGGCCCGGGCATGGTGGTGGCGCGCTCACCCTCTTCCTCGGCTGGATGGCGGGCGTGGCGGCGTTGAGGCGGCCGCCGTCGATCGGGGCCGGCGCCAGATCTGGCGATGGGCGCTCGGCTGCTTGCTGTGGCCACCCGGTGGGCTGCGGCTGTTAGGGCGCTGGGTGCCTGGGTCCCTTCTCTCGGCCAGGGAGCTGCGGTGGTGGCGGCGGCGCAGTTTTCTGGTCGGGCGCCGCGTCGGTGAAGATTGGTGATGGTGAGATGCTGAGCAGCATCTTGGGCTGGAGGTGGCTGGGGTGCGCGGATCGACATGGCGCTCTGCTGCGGCGTGTTGAGTGCTGGTGGTTGGCAGCGATGCCCTCTGCACAACATGCTGCGTTCCTATGCCGTTCGCTTCTGTGAGGCCCGGGCTGGAGTAGATCCTCCGTGAAAGTCTTGCACCTTCTTTGGTGCGGTGTTGGCGATGTTCTTGAGCATTGCATTCCTTCTGAAGGCACATCGTGGAGCTCGCCCATCTACTGCTGCAATTGTCGGTGTTTCGGGTGAAAACCAAGCTCCTTTGGAGCGGGCGGCGGCGGCAATTATGTCGTTACCTTCTTGGAGGCACCGCCTTGGAAGCAATGACCTTTGTAGAGTGGTGGTTTCATGGCAGTGGTGCAGAGTTGCGTCGTCGTCGGGTGATGGAGGCAGGGCGGCGGCGACGGTGGATGTACGTCGAGCGGCGGCCTCGATAGCGATGCAATGGTGGCTCTATGGGGCCGACGACCTCGCGGATGTGATCGGCGTTACGTGGTCTCGTGCGAGTTGTCCGTGTAGCATGGGTTGCGGGTAGCTGTATTGTGCAGCGTTGCTGCTCAAGGCGATTGAAGGCATGTCGGGTGGCGGCCCGGATGTGGTGCGACATTACGTGGTCTGCGTCGGTTGTCTGAGCAGTGTGGGCTGCGGGTTGCTGTATCGTGTGGCTTTGCTGCTCGAGGTAAGCGGTGGCATGTCGGGGCGGCCCGGAAGGCGGTGTCGGTCGAGTGCGCAAGGTGCAACAGAGCAGTGCATGTCAAGGCGGCAGCCTTGGGAGATTGCAGCTTCAAGGGCATGGACCTCGTGTCGAGTGGGCGGCGTGGTTGTCATCGATGTTGTTAGTGGGGGCTTTGTCCTATGTGTTAGTCTTTGGGGTGGGCTTGGCCCTTGTTGTTTCGGTTTTCGTTCGGTTTTCCGTAATTAATTGGGCAATTCTCTTACCTTAATTAAGAGATGAGGCAATCTTTGCCTCCGTTTCAAAAAATTATTTCAACACATTGCTTAGCTGTGTATGGTGCGAGTATGGAGCAGGAAAGCTACCAAGTCTGACTTGACCCGCTGCCGAATCATGTAAAGGACCTTGTAGCTGGCACCACGTCCAGCTTGTTAAGTTAATGGAATATATGATGTGTTCCTTAGGAAAAAAACTATCCACCGACTCTCTCCTCTGCCGCCGCCGCCGTCGTGGCGTCCTCCGAGTCGCCATCGATCACGCTCGCCTTCGGTACCCACTAGGTCGGCACTCGGCACTGTCCCCCTCTTCCTCGTCAAAAATAATTCTGTCACCCTTGTCAACCACAGGCGCATCGAATGCCCTCGCCGTCCAACTCCAGCGCATCGAGCGTCCGCGCCATCGCCTTCTGGTGACTCCAACATCCGCCACATTCCCGACAATCTCAACATCCGCTGCCATCGTCCTCTCCGTCGTCACGATCCACCCGGTAAGTCGGTAACCACATCTCTCTTTTATTGTCGATTTAGAATGTAGTTGTTCTTATACTGGAAATAGTTAGTACTAGAAATAATGTACTAGTTATTAGATAGTGTTTACTGCATATGTAGATTATTTGGGCGTAGCATATTATGTACAAGTAAAAGTTTCAGGAACCTTATACATGAACCCGTTTAGTCATCGCGACACCCTTTAGTCTCGGTTGGTGTCTATAACCGGGATTGATGGTACGATTGTGATCAGGACTGATGCTGCCGAGCCCGGCGGCGTCCTGGCCCTTCGAACCGGGATTAGTAACGGTAAAATAAATTCGAGGCATACCGTCGATCATCTAAGGATCTCGCAATCACACGAGCACGACACGAGATTTGTTAACAAGGTTCACCGATATGGCTACATCCCGTGTCGACTATGGGCGCTTCTCCCGTGACACCACTACAATACCGCACCAGTGCATACGGACACCGGCACATGCCGATTGCTTTCCCTGCGTTCTGTGCTATTATGGTGGTATAGGTTACATCGTGTATCTACCCTCGCTATATAAGAGTGGCCTAGGATACAAGTGTCCTACTAGGACGTGACTCCATATCCTATCTAAACAAAATACTACTTAGAATCCAAGCTGTAACCTACCTTGTACACAATATTCGACACAACTCTAACAACCTCCACCTTGCAAATATTCTCCACCACCCTAGATTAAATCGATGTGTCAAACTTCCATGTACATTGGACTTGAGTTCATCCCATGAGTACCGCTGCTACTCTAAAGACTCCATATGACTCCACCGCAACATGTAGTCCCTTTTTTCTTTACCACAGTCAACACTCGAGCAAAATTAAGTTCCTTGTTACTCTAGTTTGTGCTCCCAACTTTGAGATATCTGTCCAACGCCATCACACACTGATCACTGACCTGCGTGAAAGTGAACAAGCTGACATATTAGGCGTCACACATAAGAGTTACTGAACTCAACATCTGTTGGGGAACGTAGCAGAAATTCAAAATTTTCCTCGTGTCACCAAGATCTATCTATGGAGAAACCAGCACGAGGGAAGGAGAGTGCATCTACATACCCTTGTAGATCGCTAAGCGAGGCGTTCAAGAAACGAGGCTGAAGGAGTCATACTCGGCGTGATCCAAATCACGAGGATCCTTGTGCGAGCAGACGGCACCTCCGCGTTCAACACACGTACAGCCAGTGACATCTCCCATGCCTTGATCCAGCAAGGAGATAGGGAGAGGTTGAGAAGACTCCATCCAGCAGTAGCACGCGGCGTGGTGGTGGTGGAGGGCGTGGTGATCGATGAGGCCGCCAAGCACCGCTGAGAGGAAGAGGAGAGAGGTAGGGCTGCGCCGGAGAGGTCAAACTCATCGTTGGGCAGCCCTAGACCTCAACTATTTATAGGGGAGGGAGGGCTGCGCCTCTAGGGTTCCCTCCTAGGGGTGGCGGCAGCCCAGATCCCATCTAGGTGGCGGCGAAGGGGAGAGAGGGAGGCGCTGGGGTGGGCCTTAGGGCCCATCTGCCCTAGGGTTTGCCCCTTCCCACTCTTCCTCGCCTTAGGCCTTGTGTGGGGCGGACCAGCCCACTGGCGCTGGTCCCCCCACACTTGGTCCATGCTGCCCTCCGGGGATGGTGGCCTCACTCGGTGGACCCCCGGGACCCTCCTGGTGGTCCCGGTACGTTACCGATAAACCCGAAACTTTTCCGGTGACCAAAACATGACTTCCCATATATAAATCTTTACCTCCGGACAATTCCGGAACTCCTCGTGACGTCCGGGATCTCCTTCGGGACTCTGAACAACATTCGGTAACCACATACAAACTTCCTTTATAACCCTAGCGTCATCGAACCTTAAGTGTGTAGACCCTACGGGTTCAGGAGACATGTAGACATGACCGAGACGTTCTCCGGTCAATAACCAACAGCGGGATCTGGATACCCATGTTGGCTCCCACATGTTCCACGATGATCTCATCGGATGAACCACGATGTCAAGGACTCAATTGATCCCGTATACAATTCCCTTTGTCTAACGGTATTGTACTTGCCCGAGATTCGATCGTCGGTATCCCGATACCTTGTTCAATCTCGTTACCGGCAAGTCTCTTTACTCGTTTCGTAACACATCATCCTGCGATCAACTCTTTGATCACATTGTGCACATTATGATGATGTCCTACCGAGTGGGCCGAGAGATACCTCTCCGCACACCGAGTGACAAATCCAGTCTTGATGCGTCACAACCCAATGACACTTTTGGAGATACCGTAGTGCACCTTTATAGCCGCCCTACATTGTGACGCTTTGGTACACCCAAAGCATTCCTACGGTATCCGGAGTTGCACAATCTCATGGTCTAAGGAAATGATACTTGACATTAGAAAAGCTTTAGCATACGAACTACACGATCTTTGTGCTAAGCTTAGGATTGGGTATTGTCCATCACATCATTCTCCTAATGATGTGATCCCGTTATCAACGACATCCAATGTCCATGGTCAGGAAACCGTGACCATCTGTTGATCAACGAGCTAGTCAACTAGAGGCTTACTAGGGACATGGTGTTGTCTATGTACCCACACATGTATCTGAGTTTCCTTTCAATACAATTATAGCATGGATAATAAACGATTATCATGAACAAGGAAATATAATAATAACTAATTTATTATAGCCTCTAGGGCATATTTCCAACAACATCACCGCTCCTTTCTTGACCGCTGTTCAAACTTGAAGAAATTTCATCATTACTTGTAGTCATCCCGAGTCAAATTCGCAGTTGTCTCACCACATGTATGACCACCAGAGCCTCGACCCGCCTCCATGTCCCATGCATATCGCAGCCGCCGCTATTACGCGTCGCGCCTCCGCTGTCCTGGTTGAGTCTCAAGGGTCGCGAACCCACACCACTCAACCCCCACTACAGAGTGTCACTAGTCATCACCGACCGATGACAAGTTTCACGCCCATCGATCAATGGGCTCCAGCCCGAACTACTTGTAACTCGCTTCCCTTGCGGATAGGCTTGATTCCCTAGATCCTTACACCGTAGCCCTTCAATCTAGCTCCACCTTCAACATGACTCCATGGTAGATGATTAGTCCACCCTTGCACCCCGCTGACTTCAATCTCTCATGTGCACCGCCTTGAATCAACCTCCGCAATAGTCTTGTCGAAGCCACACAGCCCTCGAACTCGTGCCACGCTGCTTCCACACCTAGAAATCAGTCACAATCAGCATCACACCCCTATGTTATCGTTGTCGATCCCAGCACCGCCTTATGTACCAACCGAATCATGTCGATCCATCGACTGTCTAGTCCGACCCACCGAACTTGTCGCTACAACCATGCTCCACCCTGCATCATGACTGCCTCAGAACTCATGCATGTCTTGGACGCCATGTGTATGCATGATCTAGTGCAACACAATATCCTCCACTTCACATAATCCCAAGCAATCTTGACAAAGAAATTCCATGCCAACCTAACCCAAGAATTCTTTGCACATTATTTTTCTTGTCACTATTTGTTAGTGCATGTGCGTGTTCCTTGGCAGCAAAGATCACCTATGTGCTCAAGAAACACACACGCACACTCGTGATCATGTGAAACCTAGACATCGTGGCCTCTCTTTTGTTTTCAAACAAATCTCTAGTAGCTTTGCCATGTAAAGTACATAGTATACTTTGGACAGCAACGCCACGCCTCAGCCAGACTGTAAAATTGGTTCGGTTTGGTTTATTTTTGGTATGGTTTTTCGTTCGGTTTCAAAGCACAGAGTGAGCCAAGAGCTCCATTGACTCGCTTGTGCGATACCGCATCAGCTCTCTCCGACCTCGCCCTGTTGGCACAAACCCCGACCAGCTCGCCACTCATCTTCTCTCACTCGCTTGGACAATGGTGGAAGAAGGAGCACATTGAATTTTTTCAGCAGAACGCCTCATGGACACAACGGCACCTCGCCGCACGAACGGCCTTACTTTACTGGGCACATACCCCGACTCGGATCAAACCTCACCGTGGCTCGGCAACAAACCGGCGCACCTCGATCAATACATCAGGGCCTTTATACCCGCTACACACATACTAGCACACGACGCACGCAACACCTGGCCATCACACCGCAACCACTCGCACGCATACGGCTGGCTCACCCACTAACATGCATGCACGCCCAGCGATTGTGCAGCTCCACTACCAGCCACACGACCTGGCTATGCATGTAGCTAATCGACTCAAGCGTCATCCACACACAACGCCGCTAACTAAACTCATCCAGCTAACAACCTTGCATGTCAAGATTAGTACTAACAGCGCCTCATGCGCCCGCACATGCCTCGACCGGGCCGGTCCTGACCTGAATTCCACTTGACTCCAACCTAGTTACCTAGCTGCCTTTGTACGCCGACGCACGCATCTCGCCGACACTAAGACGACATGGACTCCTGCTGCCGCACGCAATTCCTCGAGATCAATCTTGATGCGGAGCATCTACGGTCATCACCATGTCAAGAGTCCGTTTGGCAAGTGACACGTGCGACCTCTACTTTTCATACATGAAGGTGAATCTTCTCCTTTACACGTGCTCACTTGACCCCTTAGAGGATGGTATACTACTTGACACTCCACTCGTGTGCATGCATAGGTATTGCCGGAGCTTCACGGATGACGAGGAGAAGTGCAAGCGCCAAGAAACACCTACACCATCCGCGAGGGAAGCATGGAAGAGAAGACGGAAGAAACGGAGCTGCTACATGCTACAACCACCGGACGACCGGTCGGGACCGGACGTCCGACGCCTTGAAGCCGCACCAGCCAGAAGGCCCAGCCAACGCCAGCTGCAGCACCTCCAGCGCGGACGTCTCGCCCAGCGACGACCGGTAATATTAACGGAAGACCGAAGATACGGACGTCCGGTGCCACCAGTCCAGAGAAGAATTTACGAAGTCCGAAGACTTCCGGACGTCCGACCGCCCGAGCTTCCGGACGTCCGACTTCCACCGGACGTCGACGCCTGTGTGCAGCCGCTGGCCTTTGGCCTTGTATCTCTTCCCACTTACCCCTTCGAGGCTTGGACTATAAATAGACCCTCTCCACCTCCTTTCTAGGATTAGCAAAGTGATAGCTCATTCTTAGGTGAGCTTTGCTCCTACCTATCTCTACTCTTGAGAGAGAGAGAGAGACCAGTACTCCATTGGAGGCCAAGACCTCCATCTAGGAGAAGATCCTGCGGGATATCATCAAGACCCCCTTGTGGGAAGATCCATCTCGGATATCATCAAGACCTCCTCTTGGAGATGAACCTTAGCTTGTATCTTTTCCTTTGTTGTTCATGTACCTTGTGATCTTGTGTGTTTGATTGTCTAGTGGATGTGTCATTTGGACTTGTTCTTGAGTGTTTCCCCTTGTGATTTCTACCCGTTCTTCCCCGTGTTCATCGTATTCTTCGAGGGATCCCACTCCAAACGTGAAAGATCGACGCTATAGGGTTCCACCCTACATCATATGGTATCATGAGCCACGTTGATCACGTTTTTTGAGCCCTTACCCTGTGTTTTCTAGCTTGATTTTGTTGATTTCGTCCTAAAATTCGAAAATCCCCAGCAAAAATAGCCCCAAATTTTTTTTTGTGATTTGTTGGTTTGATGATATTTTGTTGATTTTGATCCATGGATTTGCTTGATTTCAAGTGGATCTAGCATCTCCCAAGTTTCCCCATCTTTCCTCCACAAAATCTCTTCAATTTTGACCCCAAAATCTCCATTTTCCGCCCAAAATCGCGCCGAACTTCGCATCTCGCGTTGACCTAGACCCACCGGACGACCGTCACTTTACGGACGTCCGGAGCGAGAACGACGGACGTCCGACCTTTCCGGACGACCGAACATCTAACCGAGCTGAAATTAGCGGATTTCCGACCCGACGGACGTCCGCCACGGACATCCTTTATTTCCGGACGTCCGTAACCTGTAGGTTTTGACTTGGTTGATTCTTGTTTCGTCCATAACTAATTCATCCGAACTCCGATTTTGACGTTCTTTAGCTCGTTTTGAAGCTCTTGACATCCCCATCCCACAAAATACCACCAACATCATTTGACTCCATCATAATTTCTGAAATTAGGCAAGTTTGCCTAGGCCCTCCACCATATCATCCGCATTACCACCACCGACCTCCAACCTAACCCATTTTGTTCCCCATAGCATTAGTGGTCGCTTGAGTAGTGATTAGTGTCTCCTAAGGTGTTTCGCTACTTAGGGACAATTTCTTCTTCATCAACCACCACCACCACTTCCACATAACCTTGCCCACCATACATTTCCTACAACCAAACTTAACCCAATTGTTGTTCGAGCTTGTTTGAGTTGTGGCTTGTGTCTCCTAAGGTGTTTGGCTACTTAGGGCGACATCTTCAACTCCGACTCGTGTTTACCCCATCATTCCACTTCCGCATTGTGCAACACCACCACGCTTTCCGCTACCACCATTTGACATTGTCATTTGAGATTTTGAGTTTGCGGTTTTCCATTTCCTAAGGTGTTTGCTACTTAGGGACGAGTCTCCATCACCTTGGTATCTCCACCAAGAACACCGCCACTCATCATGCAAGGGCGGTAACCTCGACGACACCTTTGTATATTCCTTGCAATTGCATTGTTAACCCCTAGCCCATTTTGCGTTACTTGCCTATCGAGACTAGCCATTTGAGTATTGCCGGCAACGTTACTTGTGCACATTAGTGATCCACCATTCCATTGCATACATATCATATCATATTGATATCATCCATTGTGCCTCAAGTTTGTTCCCGCATATACACAATTGCTATCTTGGTTTGTGCATTGTGCAAAAGTGGCCATAGAAAAAAAAAGCTTTTAAGCAAGAAAAAGAGAGCAAAGAGCTCGTGAGCAAGTGCCATAGCATCATACCCCATTGCACATAAGATTGTCAAATCTACATCATATAGTATCATGCTTGAGAGGAACACCGAACCATACATATATAGCATACTTGGGATAGAAAGTTTACCCATTTTGCATCTTATAGGTTGTGCACAAGTGTCGATCCGCCTATTGAGCAATCATGCTAGCGTCTCTCTTGAGTTGTGCAACACGAGCTTTTTCCGTGGATTCCAAATTTTGTGCTCATTCCTTGGTTGCACGACCCCATTTATCTATCCGTGTGTGTGTTTCGTGTACCTTTCATTGCTATTGGTCCATTTGTTTCGCTTGAATTTGTGAATCTCTTTCAACATTATTGACTCTTGCTAACATTTTGCATCAAATTTTGTGCCACTATCCTCACCGAGCTCTACCATAAGCTTTACTTGATAGGTGTGAGTGAACAAGTCCGTACCAATTCCACTATTCTTTCATCTCACATTGAGTGACACGGATACATCCTCAACTTTGGGAAAAGGTAACTTGGTATTGTTTATCTCATTTCCTACTCACCTCTAATCGAGTCTTGTGATGGACAGGCAAGGCATTTCACCTTCGGTCTACAACAACAACGACGAGTTCGATGCCATGAACAACAACTCCGACGCCAAGATGCAAGCTCAAATGGAGGAGATCAAAGCCCTCATCAAGTCCTACAAGCGATCTTCCTCATCTTCGAGAAGACGCTCAAGAGCACATGCTTCCGAGCTACCATCTCTGGCAAGATCACATCGGCATCGACACCATCACCAACAAGAACGTGAAGGTCAAGAGCTCTACATCAACAACCGCTCAATGACTTCACCATCTCCCTTGGCATCTTCGCCAAGCGACTTCAAGGCATCTTCGCCTACGGACATACGGCATCTTCGCCAACAAGAACCCCAAGACTACGCTCAAGAGAAGCTCCCAAAGCTCAAGTCCGCGACTTCCACGAGCTACTACAACCTCGACATCGACCACGCGATTCCTTTCTATGGGACTCAAGAACCCGAGGAGTACCTCGAGTGGGAGCGTTTGATGGACAACTACCTCAAGCTACATCAAGTTCATCCCGAAGATCATGTGAAGTGCGCCACAAGAAACTTCCACGACTACGCCTCGACATGGTGGCTTCACACACCTTCGGAGAGCTACGAGATGAGTTGGCCCAAGACGAAGAGAGCTTTACGGCGAGAGTTTGTGCCTCCAACCTACACGGAACAACTTCGACGCCAATTGGAGAACACCACCCAAGGATCCAAGTCCATCAACAAGTACTTCAAGGAGATGATGATTGCCTTTGCGACGAGCCGCGTGGGACGACCCCATTTGGATGAAGTTCCACTTCATGATGGGATTGCACAACGACATCTCCAAGACCATCTTCCTCGAGAACTACAAGTCCATCGACGACTACTACATTGGTGCTCTCAAGGCGGAACACGAACTCATGAAGGCCAAGGCTTCCCCACCCCAAGCAAACTTCGCGGCGACCAAGCTCTACGACAAGTATGAGGCTAGTACCACCAAGATGTCCAAGCCCGACGATGCTCCCAAGGACCAAGCTTTGGAGGCGAGCGACAAGGTGGCGAGCAAGGATGATGCTTCCATCTTAGGAGGCGAGAGTGATGATGTGCCATCTTCGGCCTTCATCCACAACGAGAGTGAGCCATCTTCGGCCTTCATCCACGGCGACGACGACGAGATGATTGAGCATGGGATCTTCCCTTCGACCACGGCGACGTATGATGACTTGAGTGACTTGTGCCACCATATTGAGAGTGAGAGTGACTTCACCACTAGCCCCATATATAATGAGTTGCCACAATTCCCATGTGAGGAGAGCCACAACCCCCACCACTTGAGTGAGATGAGTGACTACACCATACGTGAGTTTGAGTGCACCTATGTTGAGGGAGTGAGTGAACCAACACATAGAGAGAGTGAGATGGTTGATAGGTCTCGTGAGGCCATTTGCATTTCTAACAACTTGACATCTACCTCTATTGTTTCTTCTCGCTTGGTGCTAGGTCCCATTTATGATGACGCACGATCCTCGACGACTCGTCCTCCCATTGAAAAGACGATGGCCATGGTGGAATATGATGCACCCCACATGGTTCCATCAAGATGATGATGATGACCACCATTTGGTCTTTCCCACCTCACCTACACCACTTGAGTGGAATGACAAAGGTAACATAGGTGAAGGTGATGCTCTAGTCCCACTAGTGGACATTCTTGACATTGATTGCTTGCATGATGTTGATCCACCTAGTACCATGCTTCATGCTAGTATGATTTCCCCATGCGATGATTTGCCCATTTATGATGAGTATGATGATTCTATTGTGAAGTCTATTAGTTGTGATGCCATGTTACATAGGATTTCTTGTGACAATTCTTTAGGTCACATCATGTTTGATAATCTGCTTGACTTGTCATATGCTATGCATGAGATCAACCATATGTCTTATTGGAAATCTCTTCATAGTAACTATGCATATGCCATTAAAATAAACCCAATTTGCACATATGGCATAGATGACAAGCCCATGGCTATTGGCATTTGTTTCTCTTGTGATGATATTGATATGCTCCCTTTGCATCACTTATCTCATATGCCATGCCATGACCACCTAGCTTCGGATATGCATTATTTTGGATGTTGTCCATTTTCTCCATGTGATGTTTCCGCTATTGCTCATGAGGAGACCCCCATAGTTTCCTCGTACATTTTAGGAGATTTTGATCCATCCCATTCATTGCATGATCCCCATACTTGTGTGCACCATATGCTACCCATGAATAAACATACTATTTATGTGCCATATACTTGCATTCTCAATTTGTGTCCCCATCGTGTCATACATAACAACTATTCTTTCATGATGGATGACATGTTCTTATACCATGCATCAAATTTCTTTGAGCGATGCTTATCTTGTGCTAACTCACACGTGCACATACAGATCATGATGGATGATGTGTACATTTACCACGCACACAATTTCTTTGGTCTGTGTCTCTTTTGTGCAGGTACCCATGAATACTTGTCAACCTCGCAATCCCACGAGTTGACAAAACGAGCTCTTGAGAGCAATGACGATTTGGGATCCCGTGGACTATCCTTACCACCGTCCCCTTCGCGCAAGGACTATGCGCAACTCCTCTACTTGGCTCTCACATGGCTATGGGCCATTTACCACTTCTCACATTATGCTCATTTTACCGTGTTCACTTTGCATGCTATGCTTGCTTCCATGCCTTTGCCATGCAATTGTGACCCTTGCTTGCATCTACCCATGATTCTCCATTATGATATTCCTGTGTGTATTTGCATGCTTGGTGGAGATCTTGGTTGCTTTTGCCATGTTTATCATGTGCCCCATTCTATTGATGCTTGTTGTGTTGGGAGAGTCATGATGACCCATTGCTATTCACATATGGCCTCTCGCCAATACATTCATGATATCATACTCATATCTTGCTTTCATGCTTGTGCTATGACTTGTGAATTATTCAGGCCCACTATTTGCATCAATGACATGTTTGCCATGATTTCCTCTAGTATGTTGCATCTTCGCACTACTAGCTTGCTTGACTTGATTGCTATGATTGCTTGCTATGTTGCATCACCCATGTTCCACTACTTGCTTTCTTGGGTTGATGACATATATGCTCATGCCTCTCACATGATATATCTTGATCATTGTATCTTGTGTCATACTTGCTCATCTCATGCGGTTGATGACAACCATCCATATGCTTTGCACATGATTCATATTGCTTCTTGTCATATATCTCCATGTGTTGCCTCTCTCATGCTAGATGATTTGCCATGTATTGAGTGCAACAATGATTCTCTTCTTGCTTATGAGTTTGCCCCCATAGCATTCTCACATATGTTTGGAGATTTTGACATATTACTTGTGAAGCATGCTTATTTTACTTCTTTGCACCATATACCTAGTGCCATGAATATTGCCATTGTTGCATCATATTATTCATGCACTTGTGCTTCTAATGGTTTTGTGCAAAAGATGAGAACCATCAAGATGGACGATGTGTTTATCTACCATGTGCATACACTCTTTGTTTTGTTTTGTGCATGTGTAGGATACTTGGACTTTGTGTCGACTTCCACTTCACGTGAGTTGACCATTCGAGCTCTTGAGATCGAGCCTCTTACATTCTACCACGACTCGCTTCTACACCACCTTTTCTACCACTTCGGCATTGTGAAGAATGCACAAGGACACGCTTTCAAGGTGACATCCTTCTTGAGCTTGGATATTGTGGATCATACTTCATGTGTTGCTTGCACCATTGCTTTCACCCATGATTGCCACATTTCCATGCTCCATGACATATATACCTTGTGTGTTGCATCCAATTCTTGGACTACTTGCTACTATCATATGGTTGGTTGCACCAATATCATTTCTTCACATATGCCATGTCCCTTTGCTTGTCACATGATTCACTTGATTGCCTCACACATTATGAACAATTGCTATTTCTATTGTGTTGAGTGCTACTCCATCTTCACTACACCTTATGCACATTATGCTTGGATTGTCTTGCACTTGACCCATGTGTTTAGACACTTCATTTTATTCGGTGTTGTGAATGATTCTTATGCCTACCATAGACCTTTCATTGAGCAATTTGTGAATGCTTGCTATGACCTTGAGGTAGATGCTTATGCTCTTATCACACATATTTGCATCTCTATCTCACATTTACATGCTTGTTTCCATGATGACCTTGATTTTGCTCAATTCATATGCTTACATGCCATGTCACAATCCTTTGTCACACCCTATGCTATGCTTGATGAAAACACTTGTTTGGTGAATCACCTCTTGAATGCTTGGTTTTGCACTAACGCTAACCACATTTGTTTGTCCAAGTGTTTGTTCTATTTGCTCCTTTTGAAGGAATCACAAGACGGTGCGACATTGGAGAGTGCCTATTTCGCGCTTCAAGATGATGAGTGCTTGGCGATCGACCGCTTTGACACGGCAACGCCATCTCTTTCCCATGGTGATTTGGTTTTCAATCCGAGGTCGGATCTTTTCCAAGGGGGAGGGGATGATGCGGAGCATCCTACGGTCATCACCATGTCAAGAGTCCGTTTGGCAAGTGACACGTGCGACCTCTACTTCTCATACATAAAGGTGAATCTTCTCCTTTACACGTGCTCACTTGACCCCTTAGAGGATGGTATACAACTTGACACTCCACTCGTGTGCATGCATAGGTATTGCCGGAGCTTCACGGATGATGAGGAGGAGTGCAAGCGCCAAGGAACACCTACACCATCCGCAAGGGAAGCATGGAAGAGAAGACGGAAGAAACGGAGCTGCTACATGCTACAGCCACCGGACGTCCGACGCCTGGAAGCCGCACCAGCCAGAAGGCCCAGCCAATGCCAGCTCACAGACTCTCCAGGAGCGGACGTCCGCCCCGATGGGCGACACATAATATTACGGAAGACCGAAGATACGGATGTCCGGTGCCACCAGTCCAGAGAAGAATTTACGGAAGTCCGAAGACTTCCGCACGTCCGGACCGTCCCGAGCTTCCGGACGTCCGACCCCCACCGGACGTCCGACGCCTGTGTGTGCAGCCGCGGGCCTTTGGCCTTGTATCTCTTCCCACTTACCCCTTCGAGGCTTGGACTATAAATAGACCCTCTCCACCTCCTTTCTAGGGTTAGTAAAGTGATAGCTCATTCTTAGGTGAGCTTTGCTCCTACCTATCTCTACTCTTGAGAGAGAGAGACCACTACTCCATTGGAGGCCAAGACCTCCATCTAGGAGAAGATCCTGCGGGATATCATCAAGACCCCCTTGTAGGAAGATCCATCTCGGATATCATCAAGACCTCCTCTTGGAGAT
>JAHHZJ010003217.1:0-37927 GCA_021437245.1 Aegilops speltoides
TTCAGCCCGTGAGGGTGTGGCAGAGACAGAGCGGCAAGGACATCGATATATGGCAAACATGTGTTGCCCGTGCGTGTAGGCCTTCCGGCAAAAAAGGCGTGCATGCTATAATCGTCGTCGAGCCCGACCCACCTTGCGGCGGTGGCGGCCCTTCCTCTCCTAATGAGGCTTCCGGCGGATCGGGAGCCGCTGGATCGAGCTCGCGTCCCCATGCAGCGAGCCGTCCCGGTGCCATCCTCGTTCCCGATAAAATTACGGTGAAAGTGCCACAAATTTTGACAAGTATGGAATATCGCGATTTAACCCGTGCCTCGCCGTTTCATACCTTGAGCGCGACCGAGGCACTCCCGCCACACTAATGTTTAGCGTACTTCGTGCGGAAAATCTTTGGCGGGAAAAAAAAATTAGGTCGCGGAGGATCCGGACGGCGTGATGGAGGTAAGCGAGGCGGGGAGGGTAGAAACAAGCGGGGGGCATGGACCCACAAGCACGTAAAGGCGGTTGAAGTTGGCATTGTGTCGTTGTGTGCGTTATAGCGCGTCGCCGAGCCCACCGGTCCAGTACTCCGAGCCAGAAGGAACCGAAATTGTGAGGATATGACCCGTTCGTAGCCCTCCCGAGGCTACCCTCGTTGTCGTGACAAAAATAATGCATGTTTTCCACCTAGCTATTTTGACACCATCCGGAATCGAGACCACCAAAATCCGTGATCGTGCCTACACCGTTTACTCCTCGAGGCGTTTTCGGACACTTTCGCCGGCGTGGTCACTTTTACGCCATTTTGGCGGGAAAATTTTTGGCGTCTAACCAAAGTTCGGTGTGTTATTGCTTGCCATCGCCATGGCGTCTACCGACTAAAAATACAAAAGGGTGTGATCTTGTAAAAATTGGAACTAGCGGGGTT
The DNA here is from genome assembly GCA_021437245.1 of Aegilops speltoides. NCBI lineage: Eukaryota > Viridiplantae > Streptophyta > Magnoliopsida > Poales > Poaceae > Aegilops > Aegilops speltoides. The sequence continues at coordinate 905 of JAHHZJ010003217.1, forward strand.
AACCGTCAATTTGCGTTGCCTTATTTCTTGTTAGTAATGGTTATACTTCTAGAAACTATTAATTAAAAGATTGCATTTTTGAAATAATCATTGTATAACATATTGTTCAAACATTCTTAATTTCCTATCTGAGTGATGTAGTCCATCCTTACAATATTTTTTGACATATTGTATCATGCTAGCCCCTCGCGGCATTTCCAGCACATCAAGTTGGAGCCATAGTCATCGCCTTACCGCCGTGCCTTTTAGAGCCACCCCAAAAAAAAAAGCCATCGTGCCTACACCCTTTTTGCTCGTCCGGGCGCTTTGGGACACTCGCCCTCATGATCGCTTTTACGCCATTTTGGTAGGAAAATTCCACCGTCATGCCAAAACAGGGTGTGTTATTGCTCACCATCGCCACAGCGTCTCCCGACAAAAATACAAAATTCAGAGTCAAAAACAAAAACGTCGCGGCACCAAATCTCGGGCGGAAAACAAAATTTCAGCCCGTGAGGGTGTGGCAGAGACGAGCGGCAAGGACATCGATATATGGCAAACATGTGTTGCCCGTGCGTGTAGGCCTTCCGGCAAAAAAGGCGTGCATGCTATAATCGTCGTCGAGCCCGACCCACCTTGGCGGTGGCGGCCCTTCCTCTCCTAATGAGGCTTCCGGCGGATCGGGAGCCGCTGGATCGAGCTCGCGTCCCCATGCAGCGAGCCGTCCCGGTGCCATCCTCGTTCCCGATAAAATTACGGTGAAAGTGCCACAAATTTTGACAAGTATGGAATATCGCGATTTAACCCGTGCCTCGCCGTTTCATACCTTGAGGCGCGACCGAGGCACTCCCGCCACACTAATGTTTAGCGTACTTCGTGCGGAAAATCTTTGGCGGGAAAAAAAAATTAGGTCGCGGAGGATCGGACGGCGTGATGGAGGTAAGCGAGGCGGGGAGGGTAGAAACAAGCGGGGGGCATGGACCCACAAGCACGTGAAGGCGGTTGAAGTTGGCATTGTGTCGTTGTGTGCGTTATAGCGCGTCGCCGAGCCCACCGGTCCGAGTACTCACGAGCCAGAAGGAACCGAAATTGTGAGGATATGACCCGTTCGTAGCCCTCCCGAGGCTACCCTCGTTGTCGTGACAAAAATAATGCATGTTTTCCACCTAGCTATTTTGACACCATCCGAATCGAGACCACCAAAATCCGTGATCGTGCCTACACCGTTTACTCCTCCGAGGCGTTTTCGGACACTTTCGCCGGCGTGGTCACTTTTACGCCATTTTGGGCGGGAAAATTTCTTGGCGTCTAACCAAAGTTCGGTGTGTTATTGCTTGCCATCGCCATGGCGTCTACCCGACTAAAAATACAAAAGGGTGTGATCTTGTAAAAATTGGAACTAGCGGGGTTAACCGTCAATTTGCGTTGCCTTATTTCTTGTTAGTAATGGTTATACTTCTAGAAACTATTAATTAAAAGATTGCATTTTTGAAATAATCATTGTATAACATATTGTTCAAACATTCTTAATTTCCTATCTGAGTGATGTAGTCCATCCTTACAATATTTTTTGACATATTGTATCATGCTAGCCCCTCGCGGCATTTCCAGCACATCAAGTTGGAGCCATAGTCATCGCCTTACCGCCGTGCCTTTTAGGAGCCACCCCAAAAAAAAAAGCCATCGTGCCTACACCCTTTTTGCTCGTCCGGGCGCTTTGGGACACTACGCCCTCATGATCGCTTTTCGCCATTTTGGCGGGAAAATTCCACCGTCATGCCAAAACAGGGTGTGTTATTGCTCACCATCGCCACGGCGTCTCCCCGACAAAAAATACAAAATTCAGGGAGTCAAAAACAAAGAACGTGCGCGGCACCAAATCTCGGGCCGGAAAACAAAATTTCAGCCCGTGAGGGTGTGAGGAGACAAGCGGCAAGGACATCGATATATGGCAAACATGTGTTGCCCGTGCGTGTAGGCCTTCCGGCAAAAAGGCGTGCATGCTATAATCGTCGTCGAGCCCGACCCACTGCGGCGGTGGCGGCCCTTCCTCTCCTAATGAGGCTTCCGGCGGATCGGGAGCCGCTGGATCGAGCTCGCGTCCCCATGCAGCGGAGCCGTCCCGGTGCCATCCTCGTTCCCGATAAAATTACGGTGAAAGTGCCACAAATTTTGACAAGTATGGAATATCGCGATTTAACCCGTGCCTCGCCGTTTCATACCTTGGCGCGACCGAGGCACTCCCGCCACACTAATGTTTAGCGTACTTCGTGCGGAAAATCTTTGGCGGAAAAAAAAATTAGGTCGCGGAGGATCCGGACGGCGTGATGGAGGTAAGCGAGGCGGGGAGGGTAGAAACAAGCGGGGGGCATGGACCCACAAGCACGTAAGGCGGTTGAAGTTGGCATTGTGTCGTTGTACGCGTTATAGCGCGTCGCCGAGCCCACCGGTCCAGTACTCCGAGCCAGAAGGAACCGAAATTGTGAGGATATGACCCGTTCGTAGCCCTCCCGAGGCTACCCTCGTTGTCGTGACAAAAATAATGCATGTTTTCCACCTAGCTATTTTGACACCATCCGGAATCAGACCACCAAAATCCGTGATCGTGCCTACACCGTTTACTCCTCGAGGCGTTTTCGGACACTTTCGCCGGCGTGGTCACTTTTACGCCATTTTGGGCGGGAAAATTTCTTGGCGTCTAACCAAAGTTCGGTGTGTTATTGCTTGCCATCGCCATGGCGTCTACCGACTAAAAATACAAAAGGGTGTGATCTTGTAAAAATTGGAACTAAGCGGGGTTAACCGTCAATTTGCGTTGCCTTATTTCTTGTTAGTAATGGTTATACTTCTAGAAACTATTAATTAAAAGATTGCATTTTGAAATAATCATTGTATAACATATTGTTCAAACATTCTTAATTTCCTATCGAGTGATGTAGTCCATCCTTACAATATTTTTGACATATTGTATCATGCTAGCCCTCGCGGCATTTCCAGCACATCAAGTTGGAGCCATAGTCATCGCCTTACCGCCGTGCCTTTTAGGAGCCACCCCAAAAAAAAAAGCCATCGTGCCTACACCCTTTTTGCTCGTCCAGGCGCTTTGGGACACTACGCCCTCATGATCGCTTTTACGCCATTTTGGCGGGAAAATTCCACCGTCATGCCAAAACAGGGTGTGTTATTGCTCACCATCGCCACAGCGTCTCCCGACAAAAATACAAAATTCAGAGTCAAAAACAAAAACGTCGCGGCACCAAATCTCGGGCGGAAAACAAAATTTCAGCCCGTGAGGGTGTGGCAGAGACGAGCGGCAAGGACATCGATATATGGCAAACATGTGTTGCCCGTGCGTGTAGGCCTTCCGGCAAAAAAGGCGTGCATGCTATAATCGTCGTCGAGCCCGACCCACCGCGGCGGTGGCGGCCCTTCCTCTCCTAATGAGGCTTCCGGCGGATCGGGAGCCGCTGGATCGAGCTCGCGTCCCCATGCAGCGGAGCCGTCCCGGTGCCATCCTCGTTCCCGATAAAATTACGGTGAAAGTGCCACAAATTTTGACAAGTATGGAATATCGCGATTTAACCCGTGCCTCGCCGTTTCATACCTTGGCGCGACCGAGGCACTCCCGCCACACTAATGTTTAGCGTACTTCGTGCGGAAAATCTTTGGCGGGAAAAAAAAATTAGGTCGCGGAGGATCCGGACGGCGTGATGGAGGTAAGCGAGGCGGGGAGGGTAGAAACAAGCGGGGGGCATGGACCCACAAGCACGTGAGGCGGTTGAAGTTGGCATTGTGTCGTTGTGTGCGTTATAGCGCGTCGTCCGAGCCCCCACCGGTCCGAGTACTCACGAGCCAGAAGGAACCGAAATTGTGAGGATATGACCCGTTCGTAGCCCTCCCGAGGCTACCCTCGTTGTCGTGACAAAAATAATGCATGTTTTCCACCTAGCTATTTTGACACCATCCGAATCAGACCACCAAAATCCGTGATCGTGCCTACACCGTTTACTCCTCGAGGCGTTTTCGGACACTTTCGCCGGCGTGGTCACTTTTACGCCATTTTGGGCGGGAAAATTTCTTGGCGTCTAACCAAAGTTCGGTGTGTTATTGCTTGCCATCGCCATGGCGTCTACCCGACTAAAAATACAAAAGGGTGTGATCTTGTAAAAATTGGAACTAGCGGGGTTAACCGTCAATTTGCGTTGCCTTATTTCTTGTTAGTAATGGTTATACTTCTAGAAACTATTAATTAAAAGATTGCATTTTTGAAATAATCATTGTATAACATATTGTTCAAACATTCTTAATTTCCTATCTGAGTGATGTAGTCCATCCTTACAATATTTTTTGACATATTGTATCATGCTAGCCCCTCGCGGCATTTCCAGCACATCAAGTTGGAGCCATAGTCATCGCCTTACCGCCGTGCCTTTTTAGAGCCACCCCAAAAAAAAAAGCCATCGTGCCTACACCCTTTTTGCTCGTCCAGGCGCTTTGGGACACTACGCCCTCATGATCGCTTTTTCGCCATTTTGGCGGGAAAATTCCACCGTCATGCCAAAACAGGGTGTGTTATTGCTCACCATCGCCACAGCGTCTCCCGACAAAAATACAAAATTCAGAGTCAAAAACAAAAGACGTCGCGGCACCAAATCTCGGGCGGAAAACAAAATTTCAGCCCGTGAGGGTGTGGCAGGACGAGCGGCAAGGACATCGATATATGGCAAACATGTGTTGCCCGTGCGTGTAGGCCTTCCGGCAAAAAGGCGTGCATGCTATAATCGTCGTCGAGCCCGACCCACTGCGGCGGTGGCGGCCCTTCCTCTCCTAATGAGGCTTCCGGCGGATCGGGAGCCGCTGGATCGAGCTCGCGTCCCCATGCAGCGAGCCGTCCCGGTGCCATCCTCGTTCCCGATAAAATTACGGTGAAAGTGCCACAAATTTTGACAAGTATGGAATATCGCGATTTAACCCGTGCCTCGCCGTTTCATACCTTGGCGCGACCGAGGCACTCCCGCCACACTAATGTTTAGCGTACTTCGTGCGGAAAATCTTTGGCGGGAAAAAAAAAATTAGGTCGCGGAGGATCCGGACGGCGTGATGGAGGTAAGCGCGGCGGGGAGGGTAGAACAAGCGGGGGGCATGGACCCACAAGCACGTAAGGCGGTTGAAGTTGGCATTGTGTCGTTGTGCGTTATAGCGCGTCGCCGAGCCCACCGGTCCGAGTACTCACGAGCCAGAAGGAACGAAATTGTGAGGATATGACCCGTTCGTAGCCCTCCCGAGGCTACCCTCGTTGTCGTGACAAAAATAATGCATGTTTTCCACCTAGCTATTTTGACACCATCCGAATCAGACCACCAAAATCCGTGATCGTGCCTACACCGTTTACTCCTCGAGGCGTTTTCGGACACTTTCGCCGGCGTGGTCACTTTTACGCCATTTTGGGCGGGGAAAATTTCTTGGCGTCTAACCAAAGTTCGGTGTGTTATTGCTTGCCATCGCCATGGCGTCTACCCGACTAAAAATACAAAAGGGTGTGATCTTGTAAAAATTGGAACTAGCGGGGTTAACCGTCAATTTGCGTTGCCTTATTTCTTGTTAGTAATGGTTATACTTCTAGAAACTATTAATTAAAAGATTGCATTTTTGAAATAATCATTGTATAACATATTGTTCAAACATTCTTAATTTCCTATCTGAGTGATGTAGTCCATCCTTACAATATTTTTTGACATATTGTATCATGCTAGCCCCTCGCGGCATTTCCAGCACATCAAGTTGGAGCCATAGTCATCGCCTTACCGCCGTGCCTTTTAGGAGCCACCCCAAAAAAAAAAGCCATCGTGCCTACACCCTTTTTGCTCGTCCAGGCGCTTTGGGACACTCGCCCTCGCGGTCGCTTTTTCGCCATTTTGGGCGGGAAAATTCCACCGTCATGCCAAAACAGGGTGTGTTATTGCTCACCATCGCCACGGCGTCTCCCCGACAAAAAATACAAAATTCAGGGAGTCAAAAACAAAGAACGTGCGCGGCACCAAATCTCGGGCCGGAAAACAAAATTTCAGCCCGTGAGGGTGTGGCAGAGACGAGCGGCAAGGACATCGATATATGGCAAACATGTGTTGCCCGTGCGTGTAGGCCTTCCGGCAAAAAGGCGTGCATGCTATAATCGTCGTCGAGCCCGACCCACCTTGGCGGTGGCGGCCCTTCCTCTCCTAATGAGGCTTCCGGCGGATCGGGAGCCGCTGGATCGAGCTCGCGTCCCCATGCAGCGAGCCGTCCCGGTGCCATCCTCGTTCCCGATAAAATTACGGTGAAAGTGCCACAAATTTTGACAAGTATGGAATATCGCGATTTAACCCGTGCCTCGCCGTTTCATACCTTGGCGCGACCGAGGCACTCCCGCCACACTAATGTTTAGCGTACTTCGTGCGGAAAATCTTTGGCGGGAAAAAAAAATTAGGTCGCGGAGGATCCGGACGGCGTGATGGAGGTAAGCGAGGCGGGGAGGGTAGAAACAAGCGGGGGGCATGGACCCACAAGCACGTGAGGCGGTTGAAGTTGGCATTGTGTCGTTGTGCGTTATAGCGCGTCGCCGAGCCCACCGGTCCGAGTACTCACGAGCCAGAAGGAACCGAAATTGTGAGGATATGACCCGTTCGTAGCCCTCCCGAGGCTACCCTCGTTGTCGTGACAAAAATAATGCATGTTTTCCACCTAGCTATTTTGACACCATCCGAATCGAGACCACCAAAATCCGTGATCGTGCCTACACCGTTTACTCCTCGAGGCGTTTTCGGACACTTTCGCCGGCGTGGTCACTTTTACGCCATTTTGGGCGGGAAAATTTCTTGGCGTCTAACCAAAGTTCGGTGTGTTATTGCTTGCCATCGCCATGGCGTCTACCGACTAAAAATACAAAAGGGTGTGATCTTGTAAAAATTGGAACTAGCGGGGTTAACCGTCAATTTGCGTTGCCTTATTTCTTGTTAGTAATGGTTATACTTCTAGAAACTATTAATTAAAAGATTGCATTTTTGAAATAATCATTGTATAACATATTGTTCAAACATTCTTAATTTCCTATCTGAGTGATGTAGTCCATCCTTACAATATTTTTTGACATATTGTATCATGCTAGCCCCTCGCGGCATTTCCAGCACATCAAGTTGGAGCCATAGTCATCGCCTTACCGCCGTGCCTTTTAGAGCCACCCCAAAAAAAAAAGCCATCGTGCCTACACCCTTTTTGCTCGTCCGGGCGCTTTGGGACACTACGCCCTCATGATCGCTTTTTACGCCATTTTGGCGGGAAAATTCCACCGTCATGCCAAAACAGGGTGTGTTATTGCTCACCATCGCCACAGCGTCTCCCGACAAAAATACAAAATTCAGAGTCAAAAACAAAACGTCGCGGCACCAAATCTCGGGCGGAAAACAAAATTTCAGCCCGTGAGGGTGTGGCAGAGACAGGCGGCAAGGACATCGATATATGGCAAACATGTGTTGCCCGTGCGTGTAGGCCTTCCGGCAAAAAGGCGTGCATGCTATAATCGTCGTCGAGCCCGACCCACCGCGGCGGTGGCGGCCCTTCCTCTCCTAATGAGGCTTCCGGCGGATCGGGAGCCGCTGGATCGAGCTCGCGTCCCCATGCGGAGCCGTCCCGGTGCCATCCTCGTTCCCGATAAAATTACGGTGAAAGTGCCACAAATTTTGACAAGTATGGAATATCGCGATTTAACCCGTGCCTCGCCGTTTCATACCTTGGGCGCGACCGAGGCACTCCCGCCACACTAATGTTTAGCGTACTTCGTGCGGAAAATCTTTGGCGGGAAAAAAAATTAGGTCGCGGAGGATCGGACGGCGTGATGGAGGTAAGCGAGGCGGGGAGGGTAGAAACAAGCGGGGGGCATGGACCCACAAGCACGTAAAGGCGGTTGAAGTTGGCATTGTGTCGTTGTGCGTTATAGCGCGTCGCCGAGAGCCCACCGGTCCGAGTACTCACGAGCCAGAAGGAACCGAAATTGTGAGGATATGACCCGTTCGTAGCCCTCCCGAGGCTACCCTCGTTGTCGTGACAAAAATAATGCATGTTTTCCACCTAGCTATTTTGACACCATCCGAATCGAGACCACAAAATCCGTGATCGTGCCTACACCGTTTACTCCTCGAGGCGTTTTCGGACACTTTCGCCGGCGTGGTCACTTTTTACGCCATTTTGGGCGGGAAAATTTCTTGGCGTCTAACCAAAGTTCGGTGTGTTATTGCTTGCCATCGCCATGGCGTCTACCGACTAAAAATACAAAAGGGTGTGATCTTGTAAAAATTGGAACTAAGCGGGGTTAACCGTCAATTTGCGTTGCCTTATTTCTTGTTAGTAATGGTTATACTTCTAGAAACTATTAATTAAAAGATTGCATTTTGAAATAATCATTGTATAACATATTGTTCAAACATTCTTAATTTCCTATCTGAGTGATGTAGTCCATCCTTACAATATTTTTGACATATTGTATCATGCTAGCCCTCGGCATTTCCAGCACATCAAGTTGGAGCCATAGTCATCGCCTTACCGCCGTGCCTTTTAGAGCCACCCCAAAAAAAAAAGCCATCGTGCCTACACCCTTTTTGCTCGTCAGGCGCTTTGGGACACTACGCCCTCATGATCGCTTTTTCGCCATTTTGGCGGGAAAATTCCACCGTCATGCCAAAACAGGGTGTGTTATTGCTCACCATCGCCACAGCGTCTCCCGACAAAAATACAAAATTCAGAGTCAAAAACAAAAACGTCGCGGCACCAAATCTCGGGCGGAAAACAAAATTTCAGCCCGTGAGGGTGTGGCAGAGACAAGCGGCAAGGACATCGATATATGGCAAACATGTGTTGCCCGTGCGTGTAGGCCTTCCGGCAAAAAGGCGTGCATGCTATAATCGTCGTCGAGCCCGACCCACCGCGGCGGTGGCGGCCCTTCCTCTCTAATGAGGCTTCCGGCGGATCGGGAGCCGCTGGATCGAGCTCGCGTCCCCATGCAGCGAGCCGTCCCGGTGCCATCCTCGTTCCCGATAAAATTACGGTGAAAGTGCCACAAATTTTGACAAGTATGGAATATCGCGATTTAACCCGTGCCTCGCCGTTTTCATACCTTGGCGCGACCGAGGCACTCCCGCCACACTAATGTTTAGCGTACTTCGTGCGGAAAATCTTTGGCGGGAAAAAAAAATTAGGTCGCGGAGGATCCGGACGGCGTGATGGAGGTAAGCGAGGCGGGGAGGGTAGAAACAAGCGGGGGGCATGGACCCACAAGCACGTAAAGGCGGTTGAAGTTGGCATTGTGTCGTTGTACGCGTTATAGCGCGTCGCCGAGCCCACCGGTCCGAGTACTCACGAGCCAGAAGGAACCGAAATTGTGAGGATATGACCCGTTCGTAGCCCTCCCGAGGCTACCCTCGTTGTCGTGACAAAAATAATGCATGTTTTCCACCTAGCTATTTTGACACCATCCGAATCGAGACCACCAAAATCCGTGATCGTGCCTACACCGTTTACTCCTCGAGGCGTTTTCGGACACTTTCGCCGGCGTGGTCACTTTTACGCCATTTTGGCGGGAAAATTTCTTGGCGTCTAACCAAAGTTCGGTGTGTTATTGCTTGCCATCGCCATGGCGTCTACCGACTAAAAATACAAAAGGGTGTGATCTTGTAAAAATTGGAACTAGCGGGGTTAACCGTCAATTTGCGTTGCCTTATTTCTTGTTAGTAATGGTTATACTTCTAGAAACTATTAATTAAAAGATTGCATTTTTGAAATAATCATTGTATAACATATTGTTCAAACATTCTTAATTTCCTATCTGAGTGATGTAGTCCATCCTTACAATATTTTTTGACATATTGTATCATGCTAGCCCCTCGCGGCATTTCCAGCACATCAAGTTGGAGCCATAGTCATCGCCTTACCGCCGTGCCTTTTAGGAGCCACCCCAAAAAAAAAAGCCATCGTGCCTACACCCTTTTTGCTCGTCCGGGCGCTTTGGGACACTACGCCCTCATGATCGCTTTTTCGCCATTTTGGGCGGGAAAATTCCACCGTCATGCCAAAACAGGGTGTGTTATTGCTCACCATCGCCACGGCGTCTCCCCGACAAAAAATACAAAATTCAGGGAGTCAAAAACAAAACGTCGTCGCGGCACCAAATCTCGGGCGGAAAACAAAATTTCAGCCCGTGAGGGTGTGGCAGAGACGAGCGGCAAGGACATCGATATATGGCAAACATGTGTTGCCCGTGCGTGTAGGCCTTCCGGCAAAAAGGCGTGCATGCTATAATCGTCGTCGAGCCCGACCCACCTTGGCGGTGGCGGCCCTTCCTCTCCTAATGAGGCTTCCGGCGGATCGGGAGCCGCTGGATCGAGCTCGCGTCCCCATGCAGCGAGCCGTCCCGGTGCCATCCTCGTTCCCGATAAAATTACGGTGAAAGTGCCACAAATTTTGACAAGTATGGAATATCGCGATTTAACCCGTGCCTCGCCGTTTCATACCTTGGGCGCGACCGAGGCACTCCCGCCACACTAATGTTTAGCGTACTTCGTGCGGAAAATCTTTGGCGGGAAAAAAAATTAGGTCGCGGAGGATCCGGACGGCGTGATGGAGGTAAGCGAGGCGGGGAGGGTAGAAACAAGCGGGGGGCATGGACCCACAAGCACGTAAAGGCGGTTGAAGTTGGCATTGTGTCGTTGTGCGTTATAGCGCGTCGCCGAGCCCACCGGTCCAGTACTCACGAGCCAGAAGGAACCGAAATTGTGAGGATATGACCCGTTCGTAGCCCTCCCGAGGCTACCCTCGTTGTCGTGACAAAAATAATGCATGTTTTCCACCTAGCTATTTTGACACCATCCGAATCAGACCACCAAAATCCGTGATCGTGCCTACACCGTTTACTCCTCGAGGCGTTTTCGGACACTTTCGCCGGCGTGGTCACTTTTACGCCATTTTGGGCGGGAAAATTTCTTGGCGTCTAACCAAAGTTCGGTGTGTTATTGCTTGCCATCGCCATGGCGTCTACCCGACTAAAAATACAAAAGGGTGTGATCTTGTAAAAATTGGAACTAGCGGGGTTAACCGTCAATTTGCGTTGCCTTATTTCTTGTTAGTAATGGTTATACTTCTAGAAACTATTAATTAAAAGATTGCATTTTTGAAATAATCATTGTATAACATATTGTTCAAACATTCTTAATTTCCTATCTGAGTGATGTAGTCCATCCTTACAATATTTTTTGACATATTGTATCATGCTAGCCCCTCGCGGCATTTCCAGCACATCAAGTTGGAGCCATAGTCATCGCCTTACCGCCGTGCCTTTTAGGAGCCACCCCCAAAAAAAAAGCCATCGTGCCTACACCCTTTTTGCTCGTCAGGCGCTTTGGGACACTACGCCCTCATGATCGCTTTTTCGCCATTTTGGTAGGAAAATTCCACCGTCATGCCAAAACAGGGTGTGTTATTGCTCACCATCGCCACAGCGTCTCCCGACAAAAATACAAAATTCAGAGTCAAAAACAAAACGTCGCGGCACCAAATCTCGGGCGGAAAACAAAATTTCAGCCCGTGAGGGTGTGGCAGAGACAAGCGGCAAGGACATCGATATATGGCAAACATGTGTTGCCCGTGCGTGTAGGCCTTCCGGCAAAAAGGCGTGCATGCTATAATCGTCGTCGAGCCCGACCCACCGCGGCGGTGGCGGCCCTTCCTCTCCTAATGAGGCTTCCGGCGGATCGGGAGCCGCTGGATCGAGCTCGCGTCCCCATGCAGCGGAGCCGTCCCGGTGCCATCCTCGTTCCCGATAAAATTACGGTGAAAGTGCCACAAATTTTGACAAGTATGGAATATCGCGATTTAACCCGTGCCTCGCCGTTTCATACCTTGGCGCGACCGAGGCACTCCCGCCACACTAATGTTTAGCGTACTTCGTGCGGAAAATCTTTGGCGGGAAAAAAAAATTAGGTCGCGGAGGATCGGACGGCGTGATGGAGGTAAGCGAGGCGGGGAGGGTAGAAACAAGCGGGGGGCATGGACCCACAAGCACGTAAGGCGGTTGAAGTTGGCATTGTGTCGTTGTGCGTTATAGCGCGTCGCCGAGCCCACACGGTCCGAGTACTCACGAGCCAGAAGGAACCGAAATTGTGAGGATATGACCCGTTCGTAGCCCTCCCGAGGCTACCCTCGTTGTCGTGACAAAAATAATGCATGTTTTCCACCTAGCTATTTTGACACCATCCGGAATCGAGACCACCAAAATCCGTGATCGTGCCTACACCGTTTACTCCTCGAGGCGTTTTCGGACACTTTCGCCGGCGTGGTCACTTTTACGCCATTTTGGGCGGGAAAATTTCTTGGCGTCTAACCAAAGTTCGGTGTGTTATTGCTTGCCATCGCCATGGCGTCTACCGACTAAAAATACAAAAGGGTGTGATCTTGTAAAAATTGGAACTAAGCGGGGTTAACCGTCAATTTGCGTTGCCTTATTTCTTGTTAGTAATGGTTATACTTCTAGAAACTATTAATTAAAAGATTGCATTTTGAAATAATCATTGTATAACATATTGTTCAAACATTCTTAATTTCCTATCTGAGTGATGTAGTCCATCCTTACAATATTTTTGACATATTGTATCATACTAGCCCTCGCGGCATTTCCAGCACATCAAGTTGGAGCCATAGTCATCGCCTTACCGCCGTGCCTTTTTAGAGCCACCCCAAAAAAAAAAGCCATCGTGCCTACACCCTTTTTGCTCGTCCAGGCGCTTTGGGACACTACGCCCTCATGATCGCTTTTTCGCCAATTTTGGCGGGAAAATTCCACCGTCATGCCAAAACAGGGTGTGTTATTGCTCACCATCGCCACAGCGTCTCCCGACAAAAATACAAAATTCAGGGAGTCAAAAACAAAGAACGTGCGCGGCACCAAATCTCGGGCCGGAAAACAAAATTTCAGCCCGTGAGGGGTGTGACAGGACAGAGCGGCAAGGACATCGATATATGGCAAACATGTGTTGCCCGTGCGTGTAGGCCTTCCGGCAAAAAAGGCGTGCATGCTATAATCGTCGTCGAGCCCGACCCACCGCGGCGGTGGCGGCCCTTCCTCTCTAATGAGGCTTCCGGCGGATCGGGAGCCGCTGGATCGAGCTCGCGTCCCCATGCAGCGAGCCGTCCCGGTGCCATCCTCGTTCCCGATAAAATTACGGTGAAAGTGCCACAAATTTTGACAAGTATGGAATATCGCGATTTAACCCGTGCCTCGCCGTTTCATACCTTGAGCGCGACCGAGGCACTCCCGCCACACTAATGTTTAGCGTACTTCGTGCGGAAAATCTTTGGCGGAAAAAAAAATTAGGTCGCGGAGGATCCGGACGGCGTGATGGAGGTAAGCGAGGCGGGGAGGGTAGAAACAAGCGGGGGGCATGGACCCACAAGCACGTAAAGGCGGTTGAAGTTGGCATTGTGTCGTTGTACGCGTTATAGCGCGTCGCCGAGCCCACCGGTCCGAGTACTCACGAGCCAGAAGGAACCGAAATTGTGAGGATATGACCCGTTCGTAGCCCTCCCGAGGCTACCCTCGTTGTCGTGACAAAAATAATGCATGTTTTCCACCTAGCTATTTTGACACCATCCGAATCGAGACCACCAAAATCCGTGATCGTGCCTACACCGTTTACTCCTCGAGGCGTTTTCGGACACTTTCGCCGGCGTGGTCACTTTTACGCCATTTTGGCGGGAAAATTTCTTGGCGTCTAACCAAAGTTCGGTGTGTTATTGCTTGCCATCGCCATGGCGTCTACCGACTAAAAATACAAAAGGGTGTGATCTTGTAAAAATTGGAACTAGCGGGGTTAACCGTCAATTTGCGTTGCCTTATTTCTTGTTAGTAATGGTTATACTTCTAGAAACTATTAATTAAAAGATTGCATTTTTGAAATAATCATTGTATAACATATTGTTCAAACATTCTTAATTTCCTATCTGAGTGATGTAGTCCATCCTTACAATATTTTTTGACATATTGTATCATGCTAGCCCCTCGCGGCATTTCCAGCACATCAAGTTGGAGCCATAGTCATCGCCTTACCGCCGTGCCTTTTAGGAGCCACCCCAAAAAAAAAAGCCATCGTGCCTACACCCTTTTTGCTCGTCCAGGCGCTTTGGGACACTACGCCCTCATGATCGCTTTTCGCCATTTTGGGCGGGAAAATTCCACCGTCATGCCAAAACAGGGTGTGTTATTGCTCACCATCGCCACGGCGTCTCCCCGACAAAAAATACAAAATTCAGGGAGTCAAAAACAAAGAACGTGCGCGGCACCAAATCTCGGGCGGAAAACAAAATTTCAGCCCGTGAGGGTGTGTGGGAGACAGAGCGGCAAGGACATCGATATATGGCAAACATGTGTTGCCCGTGCGTGTAGGCCTTCCGGCAAAAAAGGCGTGCATGCTATAATCGTCGTCGAGCCCGACCCACCGCGGCGGTGGCGGCCCTTCCTCTCCTAATGAGGCTTCCGGCGGATCGGGAGCCGCTGGATCGAGCTCGCGTCCCCATGCAGCGGAGCCGTCCCGGTGCCATCCTCGTTCCCGATAAAATTACGGTGAAAGTGCCACAAATTTTGACAAGTATGGAATATCGCGATTTAACCCGTGCCTCGCCGTTTTCATACCTTGAGCGCGACCGAGGCACTCCCGCCACACTAATGTTTAGCGTACTTCGTGCGGAAAATCTTTGGCGGGAAAAAAAAATTAGGTCGCGGAGGATCCGGACGGCGTGATGGAGGTAAGCGAGGCGGGGAGGGTAGAAACAAGCGGGGGGCATGGACCCACAAGCACGTAGAGGCGGTTGAAGTTGGCATTGTGTCGTTGTGCGCGTTATAGCGCGTCGCCGAGCCCACCGGTCCGAGTACTCACAGAGCCAGAAGGAACCGAAATTGTGAGGATATGACCCGTTCGTAGCCCTCCCGAGGCTACCCTCGTTGTCGTGACAAAAATAATGCATGTTTTCCACCTAGCTATTTTGACACCATCCGAATCAGACCACCAAAATCCGTGATCGTGCCTACACCGTTTACTCCTCGAGGCGTTTTCGGACACTTTCGCCGGCGTGGTCACTTTTACGCCATTTTGGCGGGAAAATTTCTTGGCGTCTAACCAAAGTTCGGTGTGTTATTGCTTGCCATCGCCATGGCGTCTACCCGACTAAAAATACAAAAGGGTGTGATCTTGTAAAAATTGGAACTAGCGGGGTTAACCGTCAATTTGCGTTGCCTTATTTCTTGTTAGTAATGGTTATACTTCTAGAAACTATTAATTAAAAGATTGCATTTTTGAAATAATCATTGTATAACATATTGTTCAAACATTCTTAATTTCCTATCTGAGTGATGTAGTCCATCCTTACAATATTTTTTGACATATTGTATCATGCTAGCCCCTCGCGGCATTTCCAGCACATCAAGTTGGAGCCATAGTCATCGCCTTACCGCCGTGCCTTTTAGGAGCCACCCCCAAAAAAAAAGCCATCGTGCCTACACCCTTTTTGCTCGTCCAGGCGCTTTGGGACACTACGCCCTCATGATCGCTTTTCGCCATTTTGGCGGGAAAATTCCACCGTCATGCCAAAACAGGGTGTGTTATTGCTCACCATCGCCACGGCGTCTCCCCGACAAAAAATACAAAATTCAGGGAGTCAAAAACAAAGAACGTGCGCGGCACCAAATCTCGGGCCGGAAAACAAAATTTCAGCCCGTGAGGGTGTGAGAGACAGAGCGGCAAGGACATCGATATATGGCAAACATGTGTTGCCCGTGCGTGTAGGCCTTCCGGCAAAAAGGCGTGCATGCTATAATCGTCGTCGAGCCCGACCCACCGCGGCGGTGGCGGCCCTTCCTCTCCTAATGAGGCTTCCGGCGGATCGGGAGCCGCTGGATCGAGCTCGCGTCCCCATGCATGAGCCGTCCCGGTGCCATCCTCGTTCCCGATAAAATTACGGTGAAAGTGCCACAAATTTTGACAAGTATGGAATATCGCGATTTAACCCGTGCCTCGCCGTTTCATACCTTGGCGCGACCGAGGCACTCCCGCCACACTAATGTTTAGCGTACTTCGTGCGGAAAATCTTTGGCGGGAAAAAAAAATTAGGTCGCGGAGGATCCGGACGGCGTGATGGAGGTAAGCGAGGCGGGGAGGGTAGAAACAAGCGGGGGGCATGGACCCACAAGCACGTAAGGCGGTTGAAGTTGGCATTGTGTCGTTGTGCGCGTTATAGCGCGTCGCCGAGCCCCCACCGGTCCGAGTACTCACGAGCCAGAAGGAACCGAAATTGTGAGGATATGACCCGTTCGTAGCCCTCCCGAGGCTACCCTCGTTGTCGTGACAAAAATAATGCATGTTTTCCACCTAGCTATTTTGACACCATCCGAATCGAGACCACCAAAATCCGTGATCGTGCCTACACCGTTTACTCCTCGAGGCGTTTTCGGACACTCGCCGACGTGGTCACTTTTTCGCCATTTTGGGCGGGAAAATTTGCGCGTCTAACCAAAGTTCGGTGTGTTATTGCTTGCCATCGCCATGGCGTCTACCCGACTAAAAATACAAAAGGGTGTGATACTGTAAAAATTGGAACTAGCGGGGTTAACCGTCAATTTGCGTTGCCTTATTTCTTGTTAGTAATGGTTATACTTCTAGAAACTATTAATTAAAAGATTGCATTTTTGAAATAATCATTGTATAACATATTGTTCAAACATTCTTAATTTCCTATCTGAGTGATGTAGTCCATCCTTACAATATTTTTTGACATATTGTATCATGCTAGCCCCTCGCGGCATTTCCAGCACATCAAGTTGGAGCCATAGTCATCGCCTTACCGCCGTGCCTTTTAGGAGCCACCCCAAAAAAAAAAGCCATACGTGCCTACACCCTTTTTTGCTCGTCCCGGGGCGCTTTGGGACACTACGCCCTCATGATCGCTTTTTCGCCATTTTGGCGGGAAAATTCCACCGTCATGCCAAAACAGGGTGTGTTATTGCTCACCATCGCCACGGCGTCTCCCCGACAAAAAATACAAAATTCAGGGAGTCAAAAACAAAGAACGTGCGCGGCACCAAATCTCGGGCCGGAAAACAAAATTTCAGCCCGTGAGGGTGTGGCAGAGACGAGCGGCAAGGACATCGATATATGGCAAACATGTGTTGCCCGTGCGTGTAGGCCTTCCGGCAAAAAAGGCGTGCATGCTATAATCGTCGTCGAGCCCGACCCACCGCGGCGGTGGCGGCCCTTCCTCTCCTAATGAGGCTTCCGGCGGATCGGGAGCCGCTGGATCGAGCTCGCGTCCCCATGCAGCGGAGCCGTCCCGGTGCCATCCTCGTTCCCGATAAAATTACGGTGAAAGTGCCACAAATTTTGACAAGTATGGAATATCGCGATTTAACCCGTGCCTCGCCGTTTTCATACCTTGAGCGCGACCGAGCACTCCCGCCACACTAATGTTTAGCGTACTTCGTGCGGAAAATCTTTGGCGGGAAAAAAAAAATTAGGTCGCGGAGGATCGGACGGCGTGATGGAGGTAAGCGAGGCGGGGAGGGTAGAAACAAGCGGGGGGCATGGACCCACAAGCACGTAGAGGCGGTTGAAGTTGGCATTGTGTCGTTGTGCGTTATAGCGCGTCGCCGAGCCCCACCGGTCCGAGTACTCACGAGCCAGAAGGAACCGAAATTGTGAGGATATGACCCGTTCGTAGCCCTCCCGAGGCTACCCTCGTTGTCGTGACAAAAATAATGCATGTTTTCCACCTAGCTATTTTGACACCATCCGGATCGAGACCACCAAAATCCGTGATCGTGCCTACACCGTTTACTCCTCGAGGCGTTTTCGGACACTTTCGCCGGCGTGGTCACTTTTACGCCATTTGGGCGGGAAAATTTCTTGGCGTCTAACCAAAGTTCGGTGTGTTATTGCTTGCCATCGCCATGGCGTCTACCGACTAAAAATACAAAAGGGTGTGATCTTGTAAAAATTGGAACTAGCGGGGTTAACCGTCAATTTGCGTTGCCTTATTTCTTGTTAGTAATGGTTATACTTCTAGAAACTATTAATTAAAAGATTGCATTTTTGAAATAATCATTGTATAACATATTGTTCAAACATTCTTAATTTCCTATCTGAGTGATGTAGTCCATCCTTACAATATTTTTTGACATATTGTATCATGCTAGCCCCTCGCGGCATTTCCAGCACATCAAGTTGGAGCCATAGTCATCGCCTTACCGCCGTGCCTTTTAGAGCCACCCCAAAAAAAAAGCCATCGTGCCTACACCCTTTTTGCTCGTCAGGCGCTTTGGGACACTACGCCCTCATGATCGCTTTTTCGCCATTTTAGGCGGGAAAATTCCACCGTCATGCCAAAACAGGGTGTGTTATTGCTCACCATCGCCACGGCGTCTCCCCGACAAAAAATACAAAATTCAGGGAGTCAAAAACAAAGAACGTGCGCGGCACCAAATCTCGGGCCGGAAAACAAAATTTCAGCCCGTGAGGGTGTGGCAGAGAGACAAGCGGCAGGACATCGATATATGGCAAACATGTGTTGCCCGTGCGTGTAGGCCTTCCGGCAAAAAGGCGTGCATGCTATAATCGTCGTCGAGCCCGACCCCACCGCGGCGCGGTGGCCCTTCCTCTCCTAATGAGGCTTCCGGCGGATCGGGAGCCGCTGGATCGAGCTCGCGTCCCCATGCAGCGGAGCCGTCCCGGTGCCATCCTCGTTCCCGATAAAATTACGGTGAAAGTGCCACAAATTTTGACAAGTATGGAATATCGCGATTTAACCCGTGCCTCGCCGTTTCATACCTTGGGCGCGACCGAGGCACTCCCGCCACACTAATGTTTAGCGTACTTCGTGCGGAAAATCTTTGGCGGGAAAAAAAAATTAGGTCGCGGAGGATCGGACGGCGTGATGGAGGTAAGCGAGGCGGGGAGGGTAGAAACAAGCGGGGGGCATGGACCCACAAGCACGTAAAGGCGGTTGAAGTTGGCATTGTGTCGTTGTGCGTTATAGCGCGTCGCCGAGCCCACCGGTCCGAGTACTCACGAGCCAGAAGGAACCGAAATTGTGAGGATATGACCCGTTCGTAGCCCTCCCGAGGCTACCCTCGTTGTCGTGACAAAAATAATGCATGTTTTCCACCTAGCTATTTTGACACCATCCGAATCAGACCACCAAAATCCGTGATCGTGCCTACACCGTTTACTCCTCGAGGCGTTTTCGGACACTTTCGCCGGCGTGGTCACTTTTACGCCATTTTGGGCGGGAAAATTTCTTGGCGTCTAACCAAAGTTCGGTGTGTTATTGCTTGCCATCGCCATGGCGTCTACCCGACTAAAAATACAAAAGGGTGTGATCTTGTAAAAATTGGAACTAGCGGGGTTAACCGTCAATTTGCGTTGCCTTATTTCTTGTTAGTAATGGTTATACTTCTAGAAACTATTAATTAAAAGATTGCATTTTTGAAATAATCATTGTATAACATATTGTTCAAACATTCTTAATTTCCTATCTGAGTGATGTAGTCCATCCTTACAATATTTTTTGACATATTGTATCATGCTAGCCCCTCGCGGCATTTCCAGCACATCAAGTTGGAGCCATAGTCATCGCCTTACCGCCGTGCCTTTTAGGAGCCACCCAAAAAAAAAAGCCATCGTGCCTACACCCTTTTTGCTCGTCCGGGCGCTTTGGGACACTACGCCCTCATGATCGCTTTTCGCCATTTTGGCGGGAAAATTCCACCGTCATGCCAAAACAGGGTGTGTTATTGCTCACCATCGCCACAGCGTCTCCCGACAAAAATACAAAATTCAGAGTCAAAAACAAAACGTCGCGGCACCAAATCTCGGGCGGAAAACAAAATTTCAGCCCGTGAGGGTGTGCAGAGACAAGCGGCAAGGACATCGATATATGGCAAACATGTGTTGCCCGTGCGTGTAGGCCTTCCGGCAAAAAAGGCGTGCATGCTATAATCGTCGTCGAGCCCGACCCACCTTGCGGTGGCGGCCCTTCCTCTCCTAATGAGGCTTCCGGCGGATCGGGAGCCGCTGGATCGAGCTCGCGTCCCCATGCAGCGGAGCCGTCCCGGTGCCATCCTCGTTCCCGATAAAATTACGGTGAAAGTGCCACAAATTTTGACAAGTATGGAATATCGCGATTTAACCCGTGCCTCGCCGTTTCATACCTTGGGCGCGACCGAGGCACTCCCGCCACACTAATGTTTAGCGTACTTCGTGCGGAAAATCTTTGGCGGGAAAAAAAAATTAGGTCGCGGAGGATCGGACGGCGTGATGGAGGTAAGCGAGGCGGGGAGGGTAGAAACAAGCGGGGGGCATGGACCCACAAGCACGTGAGGCGGTTGAAGTTGGCATTGTGTCGTTGTGCGTTATAGCGCGTCGCCGAGCCCACCGGTCCGAGTACTCACGAGCCAGAAGGAACCGAAATTGTGAGGATATGACCCGTTCGTAGCCCTCCCGAGGCTACCCTCGTTGTCGTGACAAAAATAATGCATGTTTTCCACCTAGCTATTTTGACACCATCCGGAATCAGACCACCAAAATCCGTGATCGTGCCTACACCGTTTACTCCTCGAGGCGTTTTCGGACACTTTTCGCCGGCGTGGTCACTTTTACGCCATTTTGGCGGGAAAATTTCTTGGCGTCTAACCAAAGTTCGGTGTGTTATTGCTTGCCATCGCCATGGCGTCTACCGACTAAAAATACAAAAGGGTGTGATACTGTAAAAATTGGAACTAGCGGGGTTAACCGTCAATTTGCGTTGCCTTATTTCTTGTTAGTAATGGTTATACTTCTAGAAACTATTAATTAAAAGATTGCATTTTTGAAATAATCATTGTATAACATATTGTTCAAACATTCTTAATTTCCTATCTGAGTGATGTAGTCCATCCTTACAATATTTTTTGACATATTGTATCATGCTAGCCCCTCGCGGCATTTCCAGCACATCAAGTTGGAGCCATAGTCATCGCCTTACCGCCGTGCCTTTTAGGAGCCACCCCCAAAAAAAAAAGCCATCGTGCCTACACCCTTTTTGCTCGTCCAGGCGCTTTGGGACACTACGCCCTCATGATCGCTTTTTCGCCATTTTGGCGGGAAAATTCCACCGTCATGCCAAAACAGGGTGTGTTATTGCTCACCATCGCCACAGCGTCTCCCGACAAAAATACAAAATTCAGAGTCAAAACAAAAACGTCGCGGCACCAAATCTCGGGCGGAAAACAAAATTTCAGCCCGTGAGGGTGTGGCAGAGACGAGGCGGCAAGGACATCGATATATGGCAAACATGTGTTGCCCGTGCGTGTAGGCCTTCCGGCAAAAAAGGCGTGCATGCTATAATCGTCGTCGAGCCCGACCCACCCTGCGGCGGTGGCCCTTCCTCTCCTAATGAGGCTTCCGGCGGATCGGGAGCCGCTGGATCGAGCTCGCGTCCCCATGCAGCGAGCCGTCCCGGTGCCATCCTCGTTCCCGATAAAATTACGGTGAAAGTGCCACAAATTTTGACAAGTATGGAATATCGCGATTTAACCCGTTGCCTCGCCGTTTCATACCTTGGGCGCGACCGAGGCACTCCCGCCACACTAATGTTTAGCGTACTTCGTGCGGAAAATCTTTGGCGGGAAAAAAAAATTAGGTCGCGGAGGATCCGGACGGCGTGATGGAGGTAAGCGAGGCGGGGAGGGTAGAAACAAGCGGGGGGCATGGACCCACAAGCACGTAAGGCGGTTGAAGTTGGCATTGTGTCGTTGTGTGCGTTATAGCGCGTCGCCGAGCCCACCGGTCCGAGTACTCACGAGCCAGAAGGAACCGAAATTGTGAGGATATGACCCGTTCGTAGCCCTCCCGAGGCTACCCTCGTTGTCGTGACAAAAATAATGCATGTTTTCCACCTAGCTATTTTGACACCATCCGAATCGAGACCACCAAAATCCGTGATCGTGCCTACACCGTTTACTCCTCGAGGCGTTTTCGGACACTTTCGCCGGCGTGGTCACTTTTACGCCATTTGGGCGGGAAAATTTCTTGGCGTCTAACCAAAGTTCGGTGTGTTATTGCTTGCCATCGCCATGGCGTCTACCGACTAAAAATACAAAAGGGTGTGATCTTGTAAAAATTGGAACTAGCGGGGTTAACCGTCAATTTGCGTTGCCTTATTTCTTGTTAGTAATGGTTATACTTCTAGAAACTATTAATTAAAAGATTGCATTTTTGAAATAATCATTGTATAACATATTGTTCAAACATTCTTAATTTCCTATCTGAGTGATGTAGTCCATCCTTACAATATTTTTTGACATATTGTATCATGCTAGCCCCTCGCGGCATTTCCAGCACATCAAGTTGGAGCCATAGTCATCGCCTTACCGCCGTGCCTTTTAGGAGCCACCCCAAAAAAAAAAGCCATCGTGCCTACACCCTTTTTGCTCGTCCAGGCGCTTTGGGACACTACGCCCTCATGATCGCTTTTTCGCCATTTTGGCGGGAAAATTCCACCGTCATGCCAAAACAGGGTGTGTTATTGCTCACCATCGCCACGGCGTCTCCCCGACAAAAAATACAAAATTCAGGGAGTCAAAAACAAAGAACGTGCGCGGCACCAAATCTCGGGCCGGAAAACAAAATTTCAGCCCGTGAGGGTGTGGCAGAGACAGGCGGCAAGGACATCGATATATGGCAAACATGTGTTGCCCGTGCGTGTAGGCCTTCCGGCAAAAAGGCGTGCATGCTATAATCGTCGTCGAGCCCGACCCCCCGCGGCGGTGGCGGCCCTTCCTCTCCTAATGAGGCTTCCGGCGGATCGGGAGCCGCTGGATCGAGCTCGCGTCCCCATGCAGCGGAGCCGTCCCGGTGCCATCCTCGTTCCCGATAAAATTACGGTGAAAGTGCCACAAATTTTGACAAGTATGGAATATCGCGATTTAACCCGTGCCTCGCCGTTTCATACCTTGAGCGCGACCGAGGCACTCCCGCCACACTAATGTTTAGCGTACTTCGTGCGGAAAATCTTTGGCGGGAAAAAAAAATTAGGTCGCGGAGGATCCGGACGGCGTGATGGAGGTAAGCGAGGCGGGGAGGGTAGAAACAAGCGGGGGGCATGGACCCACAAGCACGTAAGGCGGTTGAAGTTGGCATTGTGTCGTTGTGCGCGTTATAGCGCGTCGCCGAGCCCACCGGTCCGAGTACTCACGAGCCAGAAGGAACCGAAATTGTGAGGATATGACCCGTTCGTAGCCCTCCCGAGGCTACCCTCGTTGTCGTGACAAAAATAATGCATGTTTTCCACCTAGCTATTTTGACACCATCCGAATCAGACCACCAAAATCCGTGATCGTGCCTACACCGTTTACTCCTCGAGGCGTTTTCGGACACTTTCGCCGGCGTGGTCACTTTTACGCCATTTTGGGCGGGAAAATTTCTTGGCGTCTAACCAAAGTTCGGTGTGTTATTGCTTGCCATCGCCATGGCGTCTACCGACTAAAAATACAAAAGGGTGTGATACTGTAAAAATTGGAACTAGCGGGGTTAACCGTCAATTTGCGTTGCCTTATTTCTTGTTAGTAATGGTTATACTTCTAGAAACTATTAATTAAAAGATTGCATTTTTGAAATAATCATTGTATAACATATTGTTCAAACATTCTTAATTTCCTATCTGAGTGATGTAGTCCATCCTTACAATATTTTTTGACATATTGTATCATACTAGCCCTCGCGGCATTTCCAGCACATCAAGTTGGAGCCATAGTCATCGCCTTACCGCCGTGCCTTTTAGGAGCCACCCCAAAAAAAAAAGCCATACGTGCCTACACCCTTTTTTGCTCGTCCAGGCGCTTTGGGACACTACGCCCTCATGATCGCTTTTTCGCCATTTTGGCGGGAAAATTCCACCGTCATGCCAAAACAGGGTGTGTTATTGCTCACCCATCGCCACAGCGTCTCCCGACAAAAATACAAAATTCAGAGTCAAAAACAAAAAACGTCGCGGCACCAAATCTCGGGCGGAAAACAAAATTTCAGCCCGTGAGGGTGTGGCAGAGACGAGCGGCAAGGACATCGATATATGGCAAACATGTGTTGCCCGTGCGTGTAGGCCTTCCGGCAAAAAAGGCGTGCATGCTATAATCGTCGTCGAGCCCGACCCACCGCGGCGGTGGCGGCCCTTCCTCTCCTAATGAGGCTTCCGGCGGATCGGGAGCCGCTGGATCGAGCTCGCGTCCCCATGCAGCGGAGCCGTCCCGGTGCCATCCTCGTTCCCGATAAAATTACGGTGAAAGTGCCACAAATTTTGACAAGTATGGAATATCGCGATTTAACCCGTGCCTCGCCGTTTTCATACCTTGGCGCGACCGAGGCACTCCCGCCACACTAATGTTTAGCGTACTTCGTGCGGAAAATCTTTGGCGGGAAAAAAAATTAGGTCGCGGAGGATCCGGACGGCGTGATGGAGGTAAGCGAGGCGGGGAGGGTAGAAACAAGCGGGGGGCATGGACCCACAAGCACGTAAGGCGGTTGAAGTTGGCATTGTGTCGTTGTGCGCGTTATAGCGCGTCGCCGAGCCCACCGGTCCGAGTACTCACGAGCCAGAAGGAACCGAAATTGTGAGGATATGACCCGTTCGTAGCCCTCCCGAGGCTACCCTCGTTGTCGTGACAAAAATAATGCATGTTTTCCACCTAGCTATTTTGACACCATCCGAATCAGACCACCAAAATCCGTGATCGTGCCTACACCGTTTACTCCTCGAGGCGTTTTCGGACACTTTCGCCGGCGTGGTCACTTTTACGCCATTTTGGGGGGAAATTTCTTGGCGTCTAACCAAAGTTCGGTGTGTTATTGCTTGCCATCGCCATGGCGTCTACCCGACTAAAAATACAAAAGGGTGTGATCTTGTAAAAATTGGAACTAGCGGGGTTAACCGTCAATTTGCGTTGCCTTATTTCTTGTTAGTAATGGTTATACTTCTAGAAACTATTAATTAAAAGATTGCATTTTTGAAATAATCATTGTATAACATATTGTTCAAACATTCTTAATTTCCTATCTGAGTGATGTAGTCCATCCTTACAATATTTTTTGACATATTGTATCATGCTAGCCCCTCGCGGCATTTCCAGCACATCAAGTTGGAGCCATAGTCATCGCCTTACCGCCGTGCCTTTTAGGAGCCACCCCAAAAAAAAAAGCCATCGTGCCTACACCCTTTTTGCTCGTCGAGGCGCTTTGGGACACTACGCCCTCATGATCGCTTTTCGCCATTTTAGGCGGGAAAATTCCACCGTCATGCCAAAACAGGGTGTGTTATTGCTCACCATCGCCACAGCGTCTCCCGACAAAAATACAAAATTCAGAGTCAAAAACAAAACGTCGCGGCACCAAATCTCGGGCGGAAAACAAAATTTCAGCCCGTGAGGGTGTGGCAGAGACAGGCGGCAAGGACATCGATATATGGCAAACATGTGTTGCCCGTGCGTGTAGGCCTTCCGGCAAAAAGGCGTGCATGCTATAATCGTCGTCGAGCCCGACCCACCTGCGGCGGTGGCGGCCCTTCCTCTCCTAATGAGGCTTCCGGCGGATCGGGAGCCGCTGGATCGAGCTCGCGTCCCCATGCAGCGGAGCCGTCCCGGTGCCATCCTCGTTCCCGATAAAATTACGGTGAAAGTGCCACAAATTTTGACAAGTATGGAATATCGCGATTTAACCCGTGCCTCGCCGTTTCATACCTTGGGCGCGACCGAGGCACTCCCGCCACACTAATGTTTAGCGTACTTCGTGCGGAAAATCTTTGGCGGGAAAAAAAATTAGGTCGCGGAGGATCCGGACGGCGTGATGGAGGTAAGCGAGGCGGGAGGGTAGAAACAAGCGGGGGGCATGGACCCACAAGCACGTGAGGCGGTTGAAGTTGGCATTGTGTCGTTGTGCGTTATAGCGCGTCGCCGAGCCCACCGGTCCGAGTACTCACGAGCCAGAAGGAACCGAAATTGTGAGGATATGACCCGTTCGTAGCCCTCCCGAGGCTACCCTCGTTGTCGTGACAAAAATAATGCATGTTTTCCACCTAGCTATTTTGACACCATCCGAATCAGACCACAAAATCCGTGATCGTGCCTACACCGTTTACTCCTCGAGGCGTTTTCGGACACTTTCGCCGGCGTGGTCACTTTTACGCCATTTTGGGCGGGAAAATTTCTTGGCGTCTAACCAAAGTTCGGTGTGTTATTGCTTGCCATCGCCATGGCGTCTACCCGACTAAAAATACAAAAGGGTGTGATCTTGTAAAAATTGGAACTAGCGGGGTTAACCGTCAATTTGCGTTGCCTTATTTCTTGTTAGTAATGGTTATACTTCTAGAAACTATTAATTAAAAGATTGCATTTTTGAAATAATCATTGTATAACATATTGTTCAAACATTCTTAATTTCCTATCTGAGTGATGTAGTCCATCCTTACAATATTTTTTGACATATTGTATCATGCTAGCCCCTCGCGGCATTTCCAGCACATCAAGTTGGAGCCATAGTCATCGCCTTACCGCCGTGCCTTTTAGGAGCCACCCCAAAAAAAAAAGCCATCGTGCCTACACCCTTTTTGCTCGTCCAGGCGCTTTGGGACACTACGCCCTCATGATCGCTTTTTCGCCATTTTGGCGGGAAAATTCCACCGTCATGCCAAAACAGGGTGTGTTATTGCTCACCATCGCCACAGCGTCTCCCGACAAAAATACAAAATTCAGAGTCAAAAAAACAAAACGTCGCGGCACCAAATCTCGGGCGGAAAACAAAATTTCAGCCCGTGAGGGTGTGGCAGAGACAGAGCGGCAAGGACATCGATATATGGCAAACATGTGTTGCCCGTGCGTGTAGGCCTTCCGGCAAAAAGGCGTGCATGCTATAATCGTCGTCGAGCCCGACCCACCTGCGGCGGTGGCGGCCCTTCCTCTCCTAATGAGGCTTCCGGCGGATCGGGAGCCGCTGGATCGAGCTCGCGTCCCCATGCAGCGGAGCCGTCCCGGTGCCATCCTCGTTCCCGATAAAATTACGGTGAAAGTGCCACAAATTTTGACAAGTATGGAATATCGCGATTTAACCCGTGCCTCGCCGTTTCATACCTTGAGCGCGACCGAGGCACTCCCGCCACACTAATGTTTAGCGTACTTCGTGCGGAAAATCTTTGGCGGGAAAAAAAATTAGGTCGCGGAGGATCCGGACGGCGTGATGGAGGTAAGCGAGGCGGGGAGGGTAGAAACAAGCGGGGGGCATGGACCCACAAGCACGTAAAGGCGGTTGAAGTTGGCATTGTGTCGTTGTGCGTTATAGCGCGTCGCCGAGCCCCACCGGTCCAGTACTCCGAGCCAGAAGGAACCGAAATTGTGAGGATATGACCCGTTCGTAGCCCTCCCGAGGCTACCCTCGTTGTCGTGACAAAAATAATGCATGTTTTCCACCTAGCTATTTTGACACCATCCGGATCAGACCACAAAATCCGTGATCGTGCCTACACCGTTTACTCCTCGAGGCGTTTTCGGACACTTTCGCCGGCGTGGTCACTTTTACGCCATTTTGGGCGGGAAAATTTCTTGGCGTCTAACCAAAGTTCGGTGTGTTATTGCTTGCCATCGCCATGGCGTCTACCGACTAAAAATACAAAAGGGTGTGATCTTGTAAAAATTGGAACTAGCGGGGTTAACCGTCAATTTGCGTTGCCTTATTTCTTGTTAGTAATGGTTATACTTCTAGAAACTATTAATTAAAAGATTGCATTTTTGAAATAATCATTGTATAACATATTGTTCAAACATTCTTAATTTCCTATCTGAGTGATGTAGTCCATCCTTACAATATTTTTTGACATATTGTATCATGCTAGCCCCTCGCGGCATTTCCAGCACATCAAGTTGGAGCCATAGTCATCGCCTTACCGCCGTGCCTTTTAGGAGCCACCCCAAAAAAAAAAGCCATCGTGCCTACACCCTTTTTGCTCGTCCAGGCGCTTTGGGACACTACGCCCTCATGATCGCTTTTCGCCATTTTGGCGGGAAAATTCCACCGTCATGCCAAAACAGGGTGTGTTATTGCTCACCATCGCCACGGCGTCTCCCCGACAAAAAATACAAAATTCAGGGAGTCAAAAACAAAGAACGTGCGCGGCACCAAATCTCGGGCCGGAAAACAAAATTTCAGCCCGTGAGGGGTGTGACAGGACAGAGCGGCAAGGACATCGATATATGGCAAACATGTGTTGCCCGTGCGTGTAGGCCTTCCGGCAAAAAAGGGCGTGCATGCTATAATGCGTGCGTCGAGCCCGACCCACACGCGGCAGGTGGCGGCCCTTCCTCTCCTAATGAGGCTTCCGGCGGATCGGGAGCCGCTGGATCGAGCTCGCGTCCCCATGCAGCGGAGCCGTCCCCGGTGCCATCCTACGTTCCCCGATAAAAATTACGGTGAAAGTGCCACAAATTTTGACAAGTATGGAATATGCGCGATTTAACCCGTGCCTCGCCGTTTCATACCTTGGCGCGACCGAGGCACTCCCGCCACACTAATGTTTAGCGTACTTCGTGCGGAAAATCTTTGGCGGGAAAAAAAAATTAGGTCGCGGAGGATCCGGACGGCGTGATGGAGGTAAGCGAGGCGGGGAGGGTAGAAACAAGCGGGGGCATGGACCCACAAGCACGTAAAGGCGGTTGAAGTTGGCATTGTGTCGTTGTGCGTTATAGCGCGCGTCGCCGAGCCCACCGGTCCGAGTACTCACGAGCCAGAAGGAACCGAAATTGTGAGGATATGACCCGTTCGTAGCCCTCCCGAGGCTACCCTCGTTGTCGTGACAAAAATAATGCATGTTTTCCACCTAGCTATTTTGACACCATCCGAATCAGACCACCAAAATCCGTGATCGTGCCTACACCGTTTACTCCTCGAGGCGTTTTCGGACACTTTCGCCGGCGTGGTCACTTTTACGCCATTTTGGGCGGGAAAATTTCTTGGCGTCTAACCAAAGTTCGGTGTGTTATTGCTTGCCATCGCCATGGCGTCTACCCGACTAAAAATACAAAAGGGTGTGATCTTGTAAAAATTGGAACTAAGCGGGGTTAACCGTCAATTTGCGTTGCCTTATTTCTTGTTAGTAATGGTTATACTTCTAGAAACTATTAATTAAAAGATTGCATTTTGAAATAATCATTGTATAACATATTGTTCAAACATTCTTAATTTCCTATCTGAGTGATGTAGTCCATCCTTACAATATTTTTGACATATTGTATCATACTAGCCCTCGCGGCATTTCCAGCACATCAAGTTGGAGCCATAGTCATCGCCTTACCGCCGTGCCTTTTAGGAGCCACCCAAAAAAAAAAGCCATACGTGCCTACACCCTTTTTGCTCGTCCAGGCGCTTTGGGACACTACGCCCTCATGATCGCTTTTCGCCATTTTGGCGGGAAAATTCCACCGTCATGCCAAAACAGGGTGTGTTATTGCTCACCATCGCCACAGCGTCTCCCGACAAAAATACAAAATTCAGAGTCAAAAACAAAAACGTCGCGGCACCAAATCTCGGGCGGAAAACAAAATTTCAGCCCGTGAGGGTGTGGCAGAGACAGAGCGGCAAGGACATCGATATATGGCAAACATGTGTTGCCCGTGCGTGTAGGCCTTCCGGCAAAAAGGCGTGCATGCTATAATCGTCGTCGAGCCCGACCCACCGCGGCGGTGGCGGCCCTTCCTCTCCTAATGAGGCTTCCGGCGGATCGGGAGCCGCTGGATCGAGCTCGCGTCCCCATGCAGCGGAGCCGTCCCGGTGCCATCCTCGTTCCCGATAAAATTACGGTGAAAGTGCCACAAATTTTGACAAGTATGGAATATCGCGATTTAACCCGTGCCTCGCCGTTTTCATACCTTGGCGCGACCGAGGCACTCCCGCCACACTAATGTTTAGCGTACTTCGTGCGGAAAATCTTTGGCGGGAAAAAAAAATTAGGTCGCGGAGGATCCGGACGGCGTGATGGAGGTAAGCGAGGCGGGGAGGGTAGAAACAAGCGGGGGGCATGGACCCACAAGCACGTGGAGGCGGTTGAAGTTGGCATTGTGTCGTTGTGCGTTATAGCGCGTCGCCGAGCCCACCGGTCCAGTACTCACGAGCCAGAAGGAACCGAAATTGTGAGGATATGACCCGTTCGTAGCCCTCCCGAGGCTACCCTCGTTGTCGTGACAAAAATAATGCATGTTTTCCACCTAGCTATTTTGACACCATCCGAATCGAGACCACCAAAATCCGTGATCGTGCCTACACCGTTTACTCCTCGAGGCGTTTTCGGACACTTTCGCCGGCGTGGTCACTTTTACGCCATTTTGGCGGGAAAATTTCTTGGCGTCTAACCAAAGTTCGGTGTGTTATTGCTTGCCATCGCCATGGCGTCTACCGACTAAAAATACAAAAGGGTGTGATACTGTAAAAATTGGAACTAGCGGGGTTAACCGTCAATTTGCGTTGCCTTATTTCTTGTTAGTAATGGTTATACTTCTAGAAACTATTAATTAAAAGATTGCATTTTTGAAATAATCATTGTATAACATATTGTTCAAACATTCTTAATTTCCTATCTGAGTGATGTAGTCCATCCTTACAATATTTTTTGACATATTGTATCATGCTAGCCCCTCGCGGCATTTCCAGCACATCAAGTTGGAGCCATAGTCATCGCCTTACCGCCGTGCCTTTTAGGAGCCACCCCCAAAAAAAAAGCCATACGTGCCTACACCCTTTTTTGCTCGTCCCGGGGCGCTTTGGGACACTCGCCCTCGCGGTCGCTTTTTCGCCATTTTGGGCGGGAAAATTCCACCGTCATGCCAAAACAGGGTGTGTTATTGCTCACCATCATACAGCGTCTCCCGACAAAAATACAAAATTCAGAGTCAAAAACAAAAACGTCGCGGCACCAAATCTCGGGCGGAAAACAAAATTTCAGCCCGTGAGGGTGTGGCAGGAGAAGCGGCAAGGACATCGATATATGGCAAACATGTGTTGCCCGTGCGTGTAGGCCTTCCGGCAAAAAAGGCGTGCATGCTATAATCGTCGTCGAGCCCGACCCACCTGCGGCGGTGGCGGCCCTTCCTCTCTAATGAGGCTTCCGGCGGATCGGGAGCCGCTGGATCGAGCTCGCGTCCCCATGCAGCGAGCCGTCCCGGTGCCATCCTCGTTCCCGATAAAATTACGGTGAAAGTGCCACAAATTTTGACAAGTATGGAATATCGCGATTTAACCCGTGCCTCGCCGTTTTCATACCTTGGGCGCGACCGAGGCACTCCCGCCACACTAATGTTTAGCGTACTTCGTGCGGAAAATCTTTGGCGGGAAAAAAAAATTAGGTCGCGGAGGATCCGGACGGCGTGATGGAGGTAAGCGAGGGGGGAGTAGAAACAAGCGGGGGGCATGGACCCACAAGCACGTAAAGGCGGTTGAAGTTGGCATTGTGTCGTTGTGCGTTATAGCGCGTCGCCGAGCCCCCACCGGTCCGAGTACTCACGAGCCAGAAGGAACCGAAATTGTGAGGATATGACCCGTTCGTAGCCCTCCCGAGGCTACCCTCGTTGTCGTGACAAAAATAATGCATGTTTTCCACCTAGCTATTTTGACACCATCCGAATCGAGACCACCAAAATCCGTGATCGTGCCTACACCGTTTACTCCTCGAGGCGTTTTCGGACACTTTCGCCGGCGTGGTCACTTTTACGCCATTTTGGGCGGGAAAATTTCTTGGCGTCTAACCAAAGTTCGGTGTGTTATTGCTTGCCATCGCCATGGCGTCTACCGACTAAAAATACAAAAGGGTGTGATCTTGTAAAAATTGGAACTAAGCGGGGTTAACCGTCAATTTGCGTTGCCTTATTTCTTGTTAGTAATGGTTATACTTCTAGAAACTATTAATTAAAAGATTGCATTTTGAAATAATCATTGTATAACATATTGTTCAAACATTCTTAATTTCCTATCGAGTGATGTAGTCCATCCTTACAATATTTTTGACATATTGTATCATGCTAGCCCTCGCGGCATTTCCAGCACATCAAGTTGGAGCCATAGTCATCGCCTTACCGCCGTGCCTTTTAGAGCCACCCCAAAAAAAAAAGCCATCGTGCCTACACCCTTTTTGCTCGTCAGGCGCTTTGGGACACTACGCCCTCATGATCGCTTTTTCGCCATTTTGGGCGGGAAAATTCCACCGTCATGCCAAAACAGGGTGTGTTATTGCTCACCATCGCCACGGCGTCTCCCGACAAAAATACAAAATTCAGAGTCAAAACACAAAACGTCGCGGCACCAAATCTCGGGCGGAAAACAAAATTTCAGCCCGTGAGGGTGTGACGAGACGAGCGGCAAGGACATCGATATATGGCAAACATGTGTTGCCCGTGCGTGTAGGCCTTCCGGCAAAAAAGGCGTGCATGCTATAATCGTCGTCGAGCCCGACCCACCGCGGCGGTGGCGGCCCTTCCTCTCCTAATGAGGCTTCCGGCGGATCGGGAGCCGCTGGATCGAGCTCGCGTCCCCATGCAGCGGAGCCGTCCCGGTGCCATCCTCGTTCCCGATAAAATTACGGTGAAAGTGCCACAAATTTTGACAAGTATGGAATATCGCGATTTAACCCGTGCCTCGCGTTTCATACCTTGAGCGCGACCGAGGCACTCCCGCCACACTAATGTTTAGCGTACTTCGTGCGGAAAATCTTTGGCGGGAAAAAAAAATTAGGTCGCGGAGGATCGGACGGCGTGATGGAGGTAAGCGAGGCGGGGAGGGTAGAAACAAGCGGGGGGCATGGACCCACAAGCACGTAAAGGCGGTTGAAGTTGGCATTGTGTCGTTGTGCGTTATAGCGCGTCGCCGAGCCCACCGGTCCGAGTACTCACGAGCCAGAAGGAACCGAAATTGTGAGGATATGACCCGTTCGTAGCCCTCCCGAGGCTACCCTCGTTGTCGTGACAAAAATAATGCATGTTTTCCACCTAGCTATTTTGACACCATCCGAATTCGAGACCACAAAATCCGTGATCGTGCCTACACCGTTTACTCCTCGAGGCGTTTTCGGACACTTTCGCCGGCGTGGTCACTTTTACGCCATTTTGGGCGGGAAAATTTCTTGGCGTCTAACCAAAGTTCGGTGTGTTATTGCTTGCCATCGCCATGGCGTCTACCGACTAAAAATACAAAAGGGTGTGATCTTGTAAAAATTGGAACTAGCGGGGTTAACCGTCAATTTGCGTTGCCTTATTTCTTGTTAGTAATGGTTATACTTCTAGAAACTATTAATTAAAAGATTGCATTTTTGAAATAATCATTGTATAACATATTGTTCAAACATTCTTAATTTCCTATCTGAGTGATGTAGTCCATCCTTACAATATTTTTTGACATATTGTATCATGCTAGCCCCTCGCGGCATTTCCAGCACATCAAGTTGGAGCCATAGTCATCGCCTTACCGCCGTGCCTTTTAAGAGCCACCCCAAAAAAAAAAGCCATACGTGCCTACACCCTTTTTGCTCGTCCAGGCGCTTTGGGACACTACGCCCTCATGATCGCTTTTCGCCATTTTGGCGGGAAAATTCCACCGTCATGCCAAAACAGGGTGTGTTATTGCTCACCATCGCCACAGCGTCTCCCGACAAAAATACAAAATTCAGAGTCAAAAACAAAACGTCGCGGCACCAAATCTCGGGCGGAAAACAAAATTTCAGCCCGTGAGGGTGTGGCAGAGACGAGGCGGCAGGACATCGATATATGGCAAACATGTGTTGCCCGTGCGTGTAGGCCTTCCGGCAAAAAGGCGTGCATGCTATAATCGTCGTCGAGCCCGACCCACCGCGGCGGTGGCGGCCCTTCCTCTCCTAATGAGGCTTCCGGCGGATCGGGAGCCGCTGGATCGAGCTCGCGTCCCCATGCAGCGGAGCCGTCCCGGTGCCATCCTCGTTCCCGATAAAATTACGGTGAAAGTGCCACAAATTTTGACAAGTATGGAATATCGCGATTTAACCCGTGCCTCGCCGTTTCATACCTTGAGCGCGACCGAGGCACTCCCGCCACACTAATGTTTAGCGTACTTCGTGCGGAAAATCTTTGGCGGGAAAAAAAAATTAGGTCGCGGAGGATCCGGACGGCGTGATGGAGGTAGAAGAGGCGGGGAGGGTAGAAACAAGCGGGGGGCATGGACCCACAAGCACGTGAGGCGGTTGAAGTTGGCATTGTGTCGTTGTGCGTTATAGCGCGTCGCCGAGCCCACCGGTCCGAGTACTCCGAGCCAGAAGGAACCGAAATTGTGAGGATATGACCCGTTCGTAGCCCTCCCGAGGCTACCCTCGTTGTCCGTGACAAAAATAATGCATGTTTTCCACCTAGCTATTTTGACACCATCCGAATCGAGACCACCAAAATCCGTGATCGTGCCTACACCGTTTACTCCTCGAGGCGTTTTCGGACACTTTCGCCGGCGTGGTCACTTTTTACGCCATTTTGGGCGGGAAAATTTCTTGGCGTCTAACCAAAGTTCGGTGTGTTATTGCTTGCCATCGCCATGGCGTCTACCCGACTAAAAATACAAAAGGGTGTGATCTTGTAAAAATTGGAACTAAGCGGGGTTAACCGTCAATTTGCGTTGCCTTATTTCTTGTTAGTAATGGTTATACTTCTAGAAACTATTAATTAAAAGATTGCATTTTTGAAATAATCATTGTATAACATATTGTTCAAACATTCTTAATTTCCTATCTGAGTGATGTAGTCCATCCTTACAATATTTTTGACATATTGTATCATACTAGCCCTCGCGGCATTTCCAGCACATCAAGTTGGAGCCATAGTCATCGCCTTACCGCCGTGCCTTTTAGAGCCACCCCAAAAAAAAAAGCCATCGTGCCTACACCCTTTTTGCTCGTCCCGGGGCGCTTTGGGACACTCGCCCTCGCGGTCGCTTTTTAGCCCATTTTGGCGGGAAAATTCCACCGTCATGCCAAAACAGGGTGTGTTATTGCTCACCATCGCCACGGCGTCTCCCCGACAAAAAATACAAAATTCAGGGAGTCAAAAACAAAGAACGTGCGCGGCACCAAATCTCGGGCCGGAAAACAAAATTTCAGCCCGTGAGGGTGTGGCAGAGACGAGCGGCAAGGACATCGATATATGGCAAACATGTGTTGCCCGTGCGTGTAGGCCTTCCGGCAAAAAGGCGTGCATGCTATAATCGTCGTCGAGCCCGACCCACCTTGGCGGTGGCGGCCCTTCCTCTCCTAATGAGGCTTCCGGCGGATCGGGAGCCGCTGGATCGAGCTCGCGTCCCCATGCAGCGGAGCCGTCCCGGTGCCATCCTCGTTCCCGATAAAATTACGGTGAAAGTGCCACAAATTTTGACAAGTATGGAATATCGCGATTTAACCCGTGCCTCGCCGTTTCATACCTTGGCGCGACCGAGGCACTCCCGCCACACTAATGTTTAGCGTACTTCGTGCGGAAAATCTTTGGCGGGAAAAAAAAATTAGGTCGCGGAGGATCCGGACGGCGTGATGGAGGTAAGCGAGGCGGGGAGGGTAGAAACAAGCGGGGGGCATGGACCCACAAGCACGTGGAGGCGGTTGAAGTTGGCATTGTGTCGTTGTACGCGTTATAGCGCGTCGCCGAGCCCACCGGTCCGAGTACTCACGAGCCAGAAGGAACCGAAATTGTGAGGATATGACCCGTTCGTAGCCCTCCCGAGGCTACCCTCGTTGTCGTGACAAAAATAATGCATGTTTTCCACCTAGCTATTTTGACACCATCCGAATCGAGACCACCAAAATCCGTGATCGTGCCTACACCGTTTACTCCTCGAGGCGTTTTCGGACACTTTCGCCGGCGTGGTCACTTTTACGCCATTTTGGCGGGAAAATTTCTTGGCGTCTAACCAAAGTTCGGTGTGTTATTGCTTGCCATCGCCATGGCGTCTACCCGACTAAAAATACAAAAGGGTGTGATCTTGTAAAAATTGGAACTAGCGGGGTTAACCGTCAATTTGCGTTGCCTTATTTCTTGTTAGTAATGGTTATACTTCTAGAAACTATTAATTAAAAGATTGCATTTTTGAAATAATCATTGTATAACATATTGTTCAAACATTCTTAATTTCCTATCTGAGTGATGTAGTCCATCCTTACAATATTTTTTGACATATTGTATCATGCTAGCCCCTCGCGGCATTTCCAGCACATCAAGTTGGAGCCATAGTCATCGCCTTACCGCCGTGCCTTTTAGGAGCCACCCCCAAAAAAAAAGCCATCGTGCCTACACCCTTTTTGCTCGTCCAGGCGCTTTGGGACACTACGCCCTCATGATCGCTTTTACGCCATTTTGGCGGGAAAATTCCACCGTCATGCCAAAACAGGGTGTGTTATTGCTCACCATCGCCACGGCGTCTCCCCGACAAAAAATACAAAATTCAGGGAGTCAAAAACAAAGAACGTGCGCGGCACCAAATCTCGGGCCGGAAAACAAAATTTCAGCCCGTGAGGGTGTGTGGAGACGAGCGGCAAGGACATCGATATATGGCAAACATGTGTTGCCCGTGCGTGTAGGCCTTCCGGCAAAAAGGCGTGCATGCTATAATCGTCGTCGAGCCCGACCCACCGCGGCGGTGGCGGCCCTTCCTCTCCTAATGAGGCTTCCGGCGGATCGGGAGCCGCTGGATCGAGCTCGCGTCCCCATGCAGCGAGCCGTCCCGGTGCCATCCTCGTTCCCGATAAAATTACGGTGAAAGTGCCACAAATTTTGACAAGTATGGAATATCGCGATTTAACCCGTGCCTCGCCGTTTCATACCTTGAGCGCGACCGAGGCACTCCCGCCACACTAATGTTTAGCGTACTTCGTGCGGAAAATCTTTGGCGGGAAAAAAAAATTAGGTCGCGGAGGATCGGACGG